>RJWJ010020823.1:0-28604 GCA_004363605.1 Indri indri | reverse complement strand
ACCCTCTTTGCACGTAAAGCAAGTGAGGGGTGGTGCCCTCTCACTCCAGCAATCCTTGGGCAGCCTGAAGACCAAAACATGGCCAATTAGATGCACCTGCCCTGCACGTTTGAATCTACTGCCGTGAGGGCGTTCGAATTCACCCACAGTAGCTGCCTGGCGTCCAGGGGCAGTGGCATCGGAACACGTGATGTTGTCCTGGGTGGATCGTTCCTGCTAAAAGAAGAATGTTGTGATTCTTGCCTCCTGGCTACTCTGGCGTTGCCATGGTTCTAACTTGCTCCTTTGCTCCTTAATTTTGGGACTTCTTGAGATGCTTCAGATATAGACAGTTGACCCTTGAGCAGTGCAGGTTTGAACTTTGTGGGTCCGCTTATATACACAGATTTTTCTTCCACCTTTGCCACCTCCGAGACAGCAAGACCAACCCCTCTTCCTCCTCCTCCTCCTCCTCAGCCTTCTCAGTGTGAAGATGATGAGGATGAAGACCTTTATGAATAGTAAATATATTTTCTCTTTCTTGTGATTTTCTCAATAACATTTTCTTTTCTCTAGCTTACTTTATGGTAAGAACACAGTATGAAATACATATAACATAAACAGTATGTGTTAATCAACTGTTTACGTTATCGGCAAGGCTTCCAGACAACAGTAGACTATTAATAGTTAAGTTTTAGGTGAGTCAAAAGTTATACACAGATTTTTCAACTTCACAGGGGGTTGGTGTCCCTAATCCCGGTATTGTTCAAGAGTCAACTGTGTGTGTGTGTGTGTGTGTGTGTGTGTACACATAATTTAGGACATTCGGAATTGAAATTTTTAATCAGTTTAGAAAATTTTAGGCATGATACAAGAAGGGTTCTCTTCTGGGATGCAATAATTTGGGACTGCTCCATGCATTGACTAGTTATCTCTTCACTGGAGAATAAGGACTTTACTCCTTGCATAGGCAGGGGGCAGGGGAGCATCTGTTCTGGACTGAATCACTAATATAGAGAAGCAAAAAAGTCAAATACGTGGAATGCAAATTTTAGCCTTGATAAAGAAAATACCTTGATTATCTCTGTCATTATTTTATCTTCAAAAGTAGCACCATGACTAGCAAAAATGGGCATTAATTAAAAATGTGTGGATAAATGAACAAAGAGATAAATGAAAATGAAAGAAAAGAATGTCCAGATGAATTTGGCTAAACTGGGGACTCCTGGTGGGGAAGTAAGGAATGAGTCTCTCACATTAGCTGGGGGATTATTGTAAAGAACCCAAAAATTAATAGCAACTATTTCTACTTTTTAATATCACTTTACAGCATCTGTTGAATGTTAAACTGTAATATTCCAGAGTTCTACGAGACAGGTTAACACATCCACGTCGGGTACATCAGTGGATGAGCTATCAGGCTTGTGGTCTTGCCCAATGGGAAACAATCTCAATCTGGAAGCTTCTTTGTACTGAAAGAATCTAGCGCTGAAGTTCCCTTTGACTAGCGTGTAAGAGGCAGTTGAGCAGAAAGAGAAAATGCTCGGGGAGCAGAGAGACGCTGCCGCGGCTGCACGGAGAGAAGCCCTTCCTGTGTAACAAGGCACCGTGGCAGGCATTTTGCAGGGGCGTCGTGGGATGTCTTTATTCTTATTCTTTAGTTACACAGGTATGCTGGACTTTAAGGTGTGTCCTTTGAGCAACTGCAATCAGGGAATTCCCTGACATTAGTAATTGGTCTTTTGATATTTCAGTGCAGACTGCTCTGGCGTGGAAGCAGGATGACTGGATAATGGAGAATTTAAGCCAAAGAACGGAGATAATTCCATTAGATACATTTGGATAGTAGTTTGACCCACTTCTCAGTGCAGAGGGATTGAAAGTTAATATCGGAAACCACTCTTCAGTTGTTTGTGGTGCAGCCACCTTTTGTTGCAGCACTTACTGTGCATTAGGATTTGTTCTAAGAACTTTACATGTGTCTCTTCACTAAATCCTTGCAGCAACTTGCAAAAGAAGGTGTTGAATGGGAGGTATTGATCAGAGAAGGAAATGTATTGTTTTGGAGAAGCGGAAGGTATTAGGGCTTATTTGGATAAGTGCAATGTGTGCAGTCACTAAGACCTTAGCAAGAGAAAGACAAAACAAGGTGGAGAAACACTACAATATTTACATTCCTGTGATTGCAAAATAGTTTGGGCCAAGAAAAAGATACGATAGAAAGAATCCACAGTTCAATTAAGGAGGTTCTCTTGTTGCTCCATTTCTATTGCCATTGCCATAGGGTTCCTTCCCCTTGTTAATGACATTGCAATAAGAAAAACAAAACATACAAATGAAGAAAACAGTAATATGAGACAGAGCCACCCATGAGCTTTGTCCTCATTGGACAAAGGTCCACAGGTGTTTGGCAAAGTTTTGTGCAAAAGAAAAAGGGATGACCTCACAAAGAAAATCATTTTATTTAATGAAAATTTGGAGCCTCTGTGCCCAAGAAAGCTTTCCCCGTAATAGAACTGTTACTTTTCTTAATGACTCGGATTCAAGTTAGTGTCAGTAATTAAATCATGTCGTGTGGCCTGTTCTCTACTGACACCACTGATGAGAACCCAGAAATGAGCCCTAACTTGGTGCTCTCAGATAACTTAGCCTGGATTTGGAACAATATATGTAGTTGGTTGTTTAGCTTTTTCTCCCCAGTGAAGGTGACTGGGAGGTAGGCAGAACTTATAAAGTGGGGAGTCAAGAATGGTGGTTATTATTTTCCTCATTTTACAGATGAGGAGCCTAAGGCTCAAAAAGGTTAAATAATCCCTAATAATACATAGCTAGCAAGCAGTGGAACTAGGATTTGAAACTACTAATAGATCAGTATGACTGCATAGCCCAAGGTCTTTTTCACTATGGTGTATACAAAAGACTGCTAGATGTTTACTAATACACATTCTCTTCTCCTTTACCACCCGCTCTTTTTTCTTCTTTTTTATAACAATGTAACACCCAAATTTTAGTGGAGCAGATGGTCGCCCAGCTTGAGACTACATTTCCCAACTTCCCTAGTAGCTGGGTTGCGGCCATGTGCGTAAATTACGGTTAATGGGATGTGAGCAGAAGTGCTGTGTGCTGCTTTCAGCTTATGTTCTCCAGAAGAACTGGGTGTGATTTCCCTCTGCCCGGTCCTGCTTTCCTAACTGCTGCAGCTGGAGAAGATTGCCACCACTCCCTTGGACAAGCCAGAGATTGGCGCCATATGTCGCGTTCACTGAGAGAGAGGAATACACCTTTATCTTGTAAAGCCACTATGATTTGGGGTCTCTTTGTCACAGCAGCTTAGGCAATATCCTAACTTACACATGATATAATATCTCCCCAAGGGTTTTACCATTTCCTTAGGAGTAATTATAGGTTCCTATCAAAGCTTATTTAATAATCTTTACAGTTTGATATAAATGGATATGCACATATAAAATATAGTAACATGTAAGTAAAGAGTTTAGACATTTCCATGTAATTTAAATTTTATTCTTGAATAATTCTTTATGTTGTTTTTATGAAGATGTGAATTAAAGAATCATTCAGAAATATTAATTGATTTATCTCTCTCCTAGGTAGATTTAATAGACCAGAGTTTAGCAGACTATACCTGCAAATAGGGATCTAAAAGACCAGGGGTCAGCAAAAACGTCTGGCCCACCACTTGCTTTTATAAATAAAGTTTTATTGAAACACAACCATGCCCATTTGTTTACATATTGACCATGGCTGTTTTCATGCTACAAGGACAGCATCGAGTAGTTGAGACAGAGACTCAATGTCTTGCAAAGCCTAAACTATTTATTATCTGTCTTTTACAGAAAAGTTTACTGACCCTTGTAATAGACTATTATGATCACGAGTCTGATATCTGTCATAGGAATTTCGGGTAAGCAGAGCCTTTTGCAGAAAAGATATATTCCTATCTGGATGTGATGTACATTCCAACATTATTTATTACATTAGTTGCTTACATGCAAAAATCTATCAGAGTTTTCATGAGTGGGTTGCCACTCTTCACTGTTTTCCCTTGGTAAGATATCTTTTGAAGGGATTTGTTATTTTTGAGCTTGTGAGAACGAAGAAAGGAGCAAAAGCGAGGCAAGATGTTACACCAAGCGGGGACAGTTTTCTCTCCCTCCCAGGCGTGACTGTGGGATTGGGATTTCAGATGAAGAAAGCCCAGCACGTTTTATGTAACTGTCCGAGTCTTTGCTTCTTGCATCTGTGGCATAAAGTACTTCCTGTTCCTGTTGGGAGGTAAAAATCATGATAGAATCAGAATCTGCAGAAGTTTGCAAGCGCTTAAGGCGGTCCATGACTCCAAACTGCTTGCCCGACGAGGCACGGATTGAAGTGTCTGAGGGGACATGGGTCGGGGACGCACGCGGTTTGCACGTCGAGGGCAGGGTCCTGGAGCCGCAGCGCAAGCGGGTTCCCATCGCTTGGGCACCTGGGCTGTGAGTCCATAGGGATCTCGGGGAGGAGGAAGCGAAAGGCAAAAGACTGTAAATATCATCCAAATAAAGCGAGCAGGAGGTCAGAAAGCAACAGAACGCTGGAAATGGCTTTCTTTTTCTCCTGTAAGTCAGTAAAAGAGAAAGGAATCTGCATTTTATAGGCCTGTGCCTGCTGTTGTGCTCGGGGCCCTACGATCTCCACCCGTGAAAAAGGCCAGTTTATGAGGCAGCGACAAATGAGGCCGCAATCTCAGTGGCTACTCCAAAGGTCACGTTCTTGCTCGTGCTACACATCCGTCACAGGTCAGCTGCAGCCCTGTTGGCTCCCTCCACGCTGGGCCCCACGCTGATGGAAAAACAAAGGCGAAAAAGAGCCAGGTCTTGAAAGATCTTGCGCCAGTGCCGATTGTCATTTTTGCTTATGTTTGATTGGCTGAAGCAAATCACATGGAGCAAGACTGATAGTAGTGTTTAACATAACCACGGGGAGGGGCAACACGTACTTGCTCCACCTCGGCCTCTCCAGAACCTGTGGGGTAATAATTATAGAAGTCACCGTAGGGGAAGGAAACTGACACCCAAATAGAGGTTGCCGGCTTTGACACAAATACCACCGCAGTGACCCAAGACTGGAAATCACATTTCACTCCAATTTTTCTCTCTACTATTTTTTTCTTTTTTTTTTTAACAGCACCACCTTATCTTCCCAGGTAGCTATGGAAAATGGAATTAAAATGTTTATATAAATCATTACAAGAATAAAGATTACTCACCTTAATTGGACTAAACTAGGATGATGTTAGCTACCTGCATCTCATTCCCTAAGCTACTGTCTGGAGGCTTGATAACATACAAAACAGTTGACATTTTTGAATAGGTATTCTATAGATCTTAAACAACGGGCTCAGTGTTTTATATGCTTAATCACCTTGACTCTTACCCCCATCTCAAAAAAAAAAAAAAAAACCTATGAGAAAGATGTTGCTGCCTCAACTTTGTAGATGTTGAAGTTGCATCTCAGGTTAAATAACCTGCCACATACCACCCAGCCAGTAAGACAGCCATGACGTAAGCCCATCCACTTTTCCCTAAAGTTTATTCCCTTTTCTTTATATCTTCTGGAATAAATATCTGCTGCTCCCAGTGTAAGGGAAAAGATGGAAAAATGTAAAAGACACTATGAATGTCCAGAATGTTACTCTTATTTATTCTGTGGATTACTCCTGTCCTTATTATAAGCACTGATGTGTCCTGCTGTAACACTGTGTGCCATGGCATTAAAAAATGCTGGGTAACCCAAACATAATTAGGAAGGTACATTTCCTGGGAGAGGTAAGTAGCAATACCACGGAAAGCACTCCCAAGCCTAAGATAAACAAGTTTTGGTTTAAAAATAACTTTATATCCTCTGTGCTACTGCTCATTTTCAATTAGCAAACATAATAAAACAAAAGTGTACACCCAACTGTATGTACTATGTAAAGAATATAATTATATCTAACTAGATAGCCTATACATAACCTACTTGAACTTTTACAAATATGGATCTAGATTTACTTGCCTGGAAATGGAGGTTGGCATATGAATCTTGTTGCTGCCATCTGCTCAGGTGGTCTCAGCAGTTTTGTCAATAAGGTCGTGCCATGTGCCATTTCCTCAACTGGAAAATGGGCATAATTCAATCTGTAACACAGATCATCAGGACATGTGCATCGTACACACTACTGATGACTGCGAAGGTGTTGCTCACAAACAGCAAGTGCTGGCCACGTCTTTCCATCCAGGTGTGACATGGAGATGCTGGCAGTAGTCCAAGGTGAAGACACCTTCTCTTAGTGTTTCATTCCAGCCACCCAGCCCTCCAAGCCAGCAATTTGTTGGTTGTCTTTGATTGTACCAGAACTTTCCTCCTGGCCTTGACATCTTCTGATCCCTCTCTTCATCCCTTTCACCTGGCACACCCCCATCCCTCCTTCAGGTATTATGTTTGTACACGGTTTCTTAGCTGTGGCAGGATTGATTCGCTGAGCCTGATAACTCATTATCTTGTGGTGGGGCTGTCCTGTGCATTGTAGGATGATTAGCAGCATCCGCAGCCTCTACCCACTAGATGCCAGTAGCATCTCTCCAGCTGCTAAATGCCTCTCCAGATATTGCCAGTGTCCCTGGGGCAGGGGGGAATTTCCCCTGGTTGAAAACCATAGGCTTAGTAGCCTCACCCTTTATGGTAAGTCTTGTCTCAGGGGCTGCACCGTTCCCCTGTAAGCCCCATGCATACATGTGAGCTGCAGCAAGCTGCAGCCTTGCTCTCAGCTCTGTACCGGGGTGGACTCAGGGCTCAGAGTCCAGCAGACTCTCAGTAAGTGGTTGGGTGAGAATGAGCTCTCAGAAAATTCTTCTGGCTTGGAAATTGAGGATAACTTCGCTTCACTGAATGACCTAGAAAAATTCCTTTATGCCCTTACTTTATGTGAAATGTGATTCTCACAGTGCACCTCCCTGCGGTCTCATAGGTGGGATCACCCATCAGAGGACGCCATCAATACTGCTGTTGGGACTCTTGGGCTTTCCAGAAGGAAGCCTCGAGTCCTGATTTTTTTTCCCCTAAGGTTTGGCTTAACAGCGACGCACTGGAGCGAGAGCAGCCATAGCCCAAAGATTCATTTCCCCCCTGTTTCACTGCATATGGCCTTAGAAAAATTATTTTTTGAAAAATGACCTAAAGCTTTCCTAAACTCCTCAGGAATGACACCTGAGGGGAGCATCTGAAAGACTTCACATTCATTAGCTAAACCTGCTTGTTAGGTTATGTGCCCTGAAACGCATTTGACAGTTAATGAAGTAGAAAAGATGGCAGCCGGAGAAAAAATAAAATTCTGTCAGATTCTGGCGATAGAACAGGGAGGTAAAAAAGCAGGAACCCGGGGAGGCATCGATAGATCAGCACCCCACACTGTGAGCATTTTATTGCCGGGCACGTTGCCTCGGATCAGAGCCGGCGGCAAAGTTAAATTCATGCGTGGCACTCGGTTCAGATCCTGAGACCATGCAGAACTCAGGCAACCCAGATAAGGTGCCTGTCAGGGCAAAAGCAGCAGGAATACAGGGCTGACTGGCAGATATGTGAAACAGTGATCAGAGAAGAGAAAGAAAAAGGAAAGACATGTTCAAAAATATTTGGACTGCTTTAGACACCTTCCCCTGTTTCAGTCGGATTACAATTTAGTCCAAACCTTGGTTGAATACTCAGAAGGTAAAACCAGCTTGCAGGCAGTCGAGTGAGCAGGCACAGACTTTCCCTGAAAACATTCGATTTTAAATGACCTCATGGGATGGGATTCATTTCCTGTTTCCTTCTCAGCCGCCCGTGCCCTCTGTTGTGGTTCAGAAAGGGGATCGGCAGGAAGAAGGGTGGCACGCGGGTGTACACCTCTGCAGTTGCCAAAAGGGTTATTTGGTTAATTCGGTTCAGTCCAGCCTTCCTGAAGTTGGGCAAACCTGTTTTCTTCTCTATGATGTATCACTTAGAAACACCAACTGCAAGGATTTCTTATGTTCTCACAAAAAAGGGAAGGAAACAGCTGGTAAATGTTTCACAGATGGCAAAGCTCTTGGCATCTCTCTCAAGAGAGGGCCACCCATGCAGATGGCTCATTATTTTAACATTTGGATTTTCATCTTATTAAAACATCTTTTTTTTCCTGGTTTTATTTAGCATCATAAATTCTCTTACACTTTAGCAAGCGACTAAGCGATTTGAGGATGTGCGCTCTAAGGAACATCCTTTGGCTAAAACAGAGATTGGTAACATCATTATTCCCAGCTTTGATCTCAACGTGATGGGTTTCAATCTGATTAAAAATTCCAATGAAAGGGAAAGCTCAGAATAGTGAATTTAGCAAGCAAAAGTCCATGAAGTCCATACAGTAGCTGAATTATTCAGCAGAATGATAAACAGAGTGAAATTGGGGGAAATAGTTTTATTTGATGCATAAAATCTCTATTACTATGCAATATGCATATATAAAAATAGACAAATGCATAGTGAGTGTAGATTCATAAACATACTCTTTCTACATATGTAGAGAGACTTCTGTACCACGAAGTGCAATGGCCAAAATTTAAACCAAGCTATGCCAACTCTTGGCAAAGTAGATAGGAAAGGGCCAAAATTGCCAAGGATAGTTCTCTGCCCACTCAGACATCCACAAGCTGAACTTGCACCTTCTATCTGCAAAACTGTTTCTAGGTGCAGAAACAGGAAGGCCGTTGTGTGGCTGGATGGAAAGGAACAGTGAACTCTTGCTGCTCTGACTTTGTTGGGAAAGCAGGCCTTGCTACTGCCCTTTCCAAATATTGCTCCTGAGGACTGGGAAAAGTTGTGGTCATCTCAGCATCCCTAACTACCGTGCTGGGGTGTGAGAACTGTTGGAGATGCAAATGCAAGTGACAAAGCAATGTAATAAGAACAAACCAATCTATTTAATGTGGTGTGAGATGCTGGCCTAAATACAGATCAGTCGCTGTGCTCTCACAAATGGGCCTTATGGAGCAGGGTTTGTGCACGCCACGTTGTAAATGTTTATTAGCAATGGTACACAATGCACGTTATGGATCCGTGGAGCTCAGAGCTGGCTCACTTTGGGGGTCAAATGTAAATCCCTGAAATGCTGAGAAAATGTTAATAGTTGCCAGCACCAAGAATGTATCAGTTGAGAATGTACATAGGTATCGTAAATGGAGGCTCTGTTCATAGGCTTGAATCACCTCTGGTACCTCTAGCCTAAAGCAATAGCTGGTGTAATGCATTCTGCGAGCTGCTGGCTTTTCCATCAGATGGAAAGCAAGCAGGGAGGTGCAGAAAGTATAGTTTCACAAACAAGAAGGGGAAAGGGCAATGCTGATTAGGCCTGTCCAGGGAGATAGGAGTAGTAGAGAAATGAGAGAAAAAAAATTTTTTAATCTAATTTCTCACTAAGCAAGTTGCTTCTGGAGGTCTTGTATTGCTTCATGGTTTGTAGCTTCTGTAGCAGAAATTGTAATCACAGGAACATGGGGCCTGACAGTACTTGGACGGAGCCTCCATCTGGTAAACCTTCATCTTCAAGCTCACCCCTTTAATCACTGGAGGGTGGTGGTTCTTCAAAAGTGGTCCTGATACTAGCAGCATTAGCATCACCTGGGCCCCACCCCAGGCCTAGTGAGTCAGGAATTCTGCAGGAGAGGACTGGCAATCTGCGCTTTAACAACCCTCCAGGTGATTTTGATGCGTGCTCAAGTTTGAGAATCACTCTTCTAAGGCATAATGGTTTGTCACTCCACTGGTGCCCAAGAATCTTTTTGGTGACAGACATCAAATATGATTCCTGCAAAATCCTGCCAGCAGAATACATTTGTCTATTTAACTGCATGCAAAACACTTGTCAAGAAGGATTCCAGGGGCTCTTTTCGCAAAGGTTTTCTCTCTCCTGCATGCACTCGAACTATCTCTTTGGAGATTACATATGTCTTCGATGCAAGCTCTAAAGCTACAAGCCATTTTAAAAGCATCCCCTGCCCCCACCCTTTTCACCTAATATTGGCAAATAAGACAGAGGAACACTGCACCTAGTTTTCTGTGTCTCGCTGGAAAGACTGACAGATTTCATTACATTTGTCACAGGGTCTAAAACTCCACGTGGGAGAAAATAATCCCACTTAGTGAAAACATCTCACTGTACCTTTGAGTCAGAATGGAGAAGCATAAAAAGTACTGTTCCTAAGAAAATTACAAGGCATTTGGTTGTGTTTTTAAAAGTGTGATGACTGTTCACCAGACTCTGGTTTAGGAGACTGAAAAGCCCCCACAAAACTATATAGGTACCAGAAATACATATGCCTCCAGTGACATGGCATAAGAATCAAAGGAGAAATGAATTTCCTGCCGTGCAGATGAGCTACTTAAAATCGCTTCCATCTGAGCACACCTCCTTTTCCTCGTGCACATTGAAAACCATTTGAATAATGCAGGCTATTCAGTTGCATTGTGTGCTCTGAAAGCCATTTAATGAAGGTAGACAGGCTTCCAAGAAGGTGCATTCTTTGACTAATGTAGATACTCCTAGAAAAATCTTTCCCCAACATGGAAAGCAAGATTTACTGAGTGAGTGGAAGGAGGAATGGTATTATAAGATCTTGTTTCACTCAATCAAATTGAATGGAAGCAACCTTGGATTAAATTTGATCTATTCTAGGTGAAGCTTACTCTATGCAATGTATATACTGAAAAGCTGCAAATCAATCACATTTTAGCAAATCAAACTCTCTTTCTATTGACTTCCATTATATTATCGAAGTTGCTTTGTCTCTTTCTGATTGATCATCAATTAACAGTGGCAACCAACTCCGACCTTTCTGTTAAATAGTTAATAGTCTATATAAACTGATGCTTACATGAGTAAGGAGGCATTTCTATTCCAAATAAAACTTTTATGAATATTTAGGAAAGCTATAGGTGCTTACTTATAGATAAGTATATATGTGTACACATATATAATATATATATATATATTTAATAAAGTTGGATAAATAGGTCTGGTAAGATTGGCTCTTCATATGCAATTTGTTTGGTTAATGAAGCCAAAATTACAGTACAGGGCATTTGGGGCCAGGGATATTTTCAATTGTATTCATCTTGGTAGCTTGAATTGGAGGTGGCATAGAGTCAGGGTTGACAGAGTAAGTCTTGGAGTCACACCAGGACTCAGTCCTGTTCTGCCAGTTCCCAGTGGTGGACTGATCCTCCCTGATCCCCTGGTTCCCTTCTCAGTAACATGCGTCTAGTAATTCTTTCTGCCCCTCAGGGTTGCAGGGAAGAGTAACACACTACACGTGTGTGTTAGCACAATGCCAGGCACATAGTGAGCACCTGGGTTAATGGCAGCTGGTGCTATTATTATGATGAACAGTTGGAGTCACAGGTAACATGCCCATGACAAACAGGAAGTGTACATACATACCCATCTGGAAAACCATCAAAACAATTTAACCACCATTGTGGTATTTTAAAAAATTGCTGTTGGTTATACCTCCAAAAAGAGGCTCGGCAGGGTGAGAACAGCTCTAATCTAAGTAAAGAAATATGTGGTTATTGTAATACACAGAGTAAATCCCATTTTCCAGCCCAACTCTTCAGCTTCTGAAATTATTGTTAAATATAATAATAATGATGATGATCATAATAATAGCCACTAACACTTACACGGCAGCCATTATGTGCTGGGCACTGCGGTGAAAGCTTTACACGTATTATTCATTTAAATGTCATAACAATCCAATGGGGGAGATACTATTATTCCTGTCTCACAGAAATGGAAATTAAGATACAGAGAGATTAGATGACTTTTCCTGTACCCCACAGCTAGTAAGTGATAGAACCAGGAGTTAAACCTAAGCATAGGGGAGAATAAATTCTCTTGAACAGGTAAGGGAGGGAAGACTCTGCAGGAATCTTCTGGTCCCATCCTCCAATTTTATGATGAAGAAATAGAGGCTAGTACTTAGAACAGCGCTTATTATTTGTAGTAGGTGCTCAATAAATAATAGTTGGGTGATGAATGCCATCCACAGATGGGAAGTGACTTACAAGGCAAGCTACCAGCAGAGCCAGGAGGAGAATCCGGGTCTTTTGTTTTTCATTCCAGTGTTTGTTCTCTGGTGATGAGTAACCACACGGCTGAGACTCCCCCAAAAGTCTGTTACCAATAATCAGCTTTATAATCCTTGTAAATTTATTTACATTTATCATTTCGCATATAACTGTGTGCTTGTTGATATGTCTATACCAGAATGCTCACCACTAAAGGGCCAGTGTCTCAAAATGTCCCCTGGGTGAGTAATCTTACTTCTTTTTCCTCTTAGTCTTTTTTTCCCCCAGTGTATATTGTTGTCTGCTTTGTCAAAGATCAGTTGGCTGTACATGGATGATTTTATATCTGGGTTCTCTGTTCTGTTCCATTGGTCTATGGCTCTATTTTTTCGCCAATACCATGCTTTTGCCTTATTTATTCCCATTTAGCCTTCATACCTTAACCCAAAAGATACTTCCTCCAGAAAGCCTTCCTTTGCCTCCCAAACTGTCATAGACTCCAACCACACATTCATACAGAACGTGCTCATGTCCTCACAGCCCTTCACAGTTTGCAATTATACTTTCTTTTTTAGTAATTATTGTCCTCCTCCCCAGTTTCACTGGGAGCCCAAGAGAGCTAGCATCTCAGCTGTTTTGCTTGCCTTTGTATCACCAAGCCATAGCCCAGTATCTGGCCCACCTCTGGTGCTCACTGACCACTTCTGAATGAACAAATGAGACATAAATATAGGCTCCTACTAAAGTCTGAATGTTTGTGTCCTCCCAAAATTCACACATTGAAATCTAATCGCCAATGTGCTAGTACTAACAAGTGGGGCCTTTTGGGAGTTAAGCCATGAGGGCGTGACCTTCATGAATGGGATGAGTGCCCTTACGAAAGAGACCCCAGAGAGCTAGCTAGCCCCATCTACCACGTGAGGACACAGCAAGAAGGTGCCACAAATGAACCAGAAAATGGGGCCCTTACCAGAAGCGCAATATGTCAGCACCTTGATCTTGGACTTCCCAGCCTCCAGAACTGTGAGCAGTAAACGTCTGTTGTTCACGAGCCACCCACTCAGACAGCTCCTTTCCTCCTCTGCCCTGCTTTATCGTTACGCAACTGAAGTAACCAAGTACAGGCACACTTGCATCTCTCAATTCCTGTAGTCCAGTTTCAATTCTGAAGTGTGCTTTTATCATTTGAAGTGCCCTCTCCTATTTTAGGTTTCTCTGATGCCTTACCTTTCCCGTCCCAAACTTCAGAGGCTGAGAATGAAAGCCTGGACAACAGTCAGCTCCCCACAGGGAGAGGGAGACGCAAGCCAGGGTAATAATACCAGCAGTTCTGAACGAGGAGACTGCGGTGGTCCTCCTGGAAATCTCCAGCACAAAAGGAGGGAGGGCAGACCCGAGAGCATTAATAAGTCACAGAGCGAAGATCTAAGGGTGAGAGAGGCTTTTTTTTATTATTAAAACATTGGTATGCTCAGTTTTCCTTCTGAAGGGGACTCTAACTCTGGCTCAAGGAAGCATTTCTTTAGCACCACTTAAGCCACAAAGGCTGTTGCATAGAGACGGGGCTTGGTTGAGGGATTTGGACTGTCTGATCACAGCCCATCACCTTTAAGCCCATTTTGTTCGTTTTTTTTTTAATCACTGCCCAGTTTATGAATCATTGTTTCTACTTGCTTTAGAAATAGTCATTCTCTGCTTTCCCTTTTCCAGATTGAACTTGTGCTGGCTTTTTATATATCCCTTTGGTGTCTTACCTACTTAATGAAAGGAATACATGTTCATTTCAAACAACTGTGAACATATGAAGTGGAAAACAAAAACATTTCTGTTGTTCACCTTTCAGGGAAAAACAATTTCTTCCCTATATGCTTCCACAATATCAATGCAGATACAAATCCCTTAGATTTTTTATTATTATTTTTTTAATAACGAACATTGCAATGCCAAACACACTGGCTCTGAAATTAACTCTTTTTACCTCCACACTCTTATTCACCACTTCACGCCAGTTCTCATAGGTGACCTTACTCAGGTTAACAGAGACCTAGCGTTCCATTCTGTGCTACTGCAGACAATGCTAGATGTTTTTCTTAGGAACGGCATTGACAATGTTTCACTTTTATATGAAGTGATGATGAATGTCTTTGAACATATGGCTTTGTTCACCCAACAAACCTGTCCACTTTCTCTTCTCTCTGTAAAGAAGCATGCCTGCTGAAGAGTAGCCAAAGGCAGAGCCAAAGGAAACCCTTTACTTAATAATTACACTGGCTCTTTGAAAATAGAAACCCAAGGACCATTCGTTACTTCACTCGCTCTCACATCAAACATTTAGTATGCTTCTAAGAGGTGCCAGGTATTGTTCTAAACACCGTGGTGAAGTAGACAAAAGAGGTCTCTGCTTTTATGGGTGAATATCTATTGGGAAAACCAGAAAATAATAAGTAAACAAAAAAATTAGAGAATTTCAAAGATGGAAACATGAAATTAGGGAAAAGAGTTTTCTTAAAGGAGTAGCAAGTTAATGACTTTGGGTGGGTGGAAAGAAATAAACGTGGTGCACTGAAGGAAGGGACAGGTGCTTAGGGCTGAGCCACATGAGCTTGGGAAAGTGGTAGGAGTTAGAACCTGGGATGGAGCAGGGGCCATATCAGTTAGGACCTCAGAGGTCACAGGAAGGCATTGGTATTTTATGAAGGGTTATGGGAAGCCATTGAAGGGATTTAAGCAGAGGAGTGACAAAATCTAACATGCATGTTAGAATTAGAAACCATTGTCTTGTTGCTGGTTGAAATTGCTTGGAGTGGAATGAATGGCTAGAGATCAGTTTGTTGCTGGTGTTCCTTTGGATAAGAGATAGTCACCATCCAAGAGGAGGGAACCCAAGTGGCTCCACAAATCTAGGCAGTACAGTTCTGAGTCTCAGAAATGAATATCTAATGCACTCAAAAGGTCAGTTGGCAGCGATCCTGGATAGATTAGAATCAGCCAGGTAAAAGAGAACCACGAGATCAAGACAGAGGCCACATGAAACAGTCAAGAGCCAACATCAAATCTATCTGGAGAGGATGGGACCCCCCAAGGAGCTGAGTTATTGAAGGTCAAAGTTCCAGAGAGAGCGCTGTGTAGGATATTGACTTAACAGAGGTCTCCGACCTTCACAGGCCTTTCATCTCGGGCAGCAAAGACCCCTAAGGTCGGCTCCACCCCTTCAACATCTCTCTCTGGGCTTAAAGAAACAAACCAGGGCTTCACAGTGATCTCTGACCTCTTCGAGGCAGGAAATAATATTCATAAATTTGAGATACCCATGTTCTGGTCAGAGGAAGGTCAGTGCTGGGATTACTTTTTCAAAAGCCTGGCCGGGTCCCCCTTACCCCCGCTGTTTACAACGTGGCATCCGGTGTCTGCGCTTCATTGGCTCAGCAGACTTGGCATTCCTGCTACAAACGGGCACTCGGAAATTTGAATGACTGATACAAGGAGAGCAGAAGTGTAAGAAATGCCACGCTCTAAGGGAAAGTTTGAGATTTAGCATTCTTCTAGATATCCGGCTTCCAGAAATAGTAACACAAGTGCCCAAGGATATCTGTGCAATACTGTCTGAGAAACATTTTGGAGTATATTTTCCCAGTCTTGTAAACAATACAATGTAAAATTATAGACATCTGTCTATGTGTGTAAATGTAGATGTGTGCCTAGGAATGTTCTAGAAGTATACATTTTTGGACAGGGGGAGGAAGAATTCCATCTTTTACTCCAAATAATATTGTACTAGGCTGAATCATGTGAAATTGCCACTTTTTGTAAGTAGAAAATGACCCAAGATTGGCAATTTCATATGGTTAATTCTAAAAAAAAAAAAAAATTAAGTTTTAAAGAGGTAGGATAGTGAGATTCCTATAATAAGGGGCTCTGGAGCCAGGCAGAATGATCTCCAGAGCTAACTCTGCTTCTTCCTGTTTAAGCTTGGGCAAGTTGCTTCACATCTCTGTACCTTCGTTTTTTCACTTGAAATATGGGGATAATAGTACTTAGCTCAGAGTGCGGCTTTGTGGATTAAATGAAATACATGGAAAGTGCTTATAACTCTGCCATTACAAGCGTTCAGTCAGTGGTAGCTATTAATTTCTCAAAGCATCTATCATTACCTTTGAAATAATTTTTTTTTTTTTTTTTTTTTTTTGTAGAGAAAGAAAAGGATTGGTCTAGGGAATCCTAGAAAAACTCTTTCCTTCTAGTTAAGAGAGACAATTCCAGGTGGATTCTCTTCTAGTAATTTCCTATAGTGTAGGTCAATGCCTCGACCCCATGGCATGGCTTGGTGACGGCATGATGCCCAGTGCCAGGCAGCATGATTGCTCTTAATCAATCCCCCTATTTCCTGAATTTCCTTAGTCTTTTCTCACGAGGGATTTCCCCTCCCCCCATTACTATTTATTTACGTGGCATCTTTCTGCTCTTTTAATTATATCACTAACATATTTGTAAACTCATTCATTATCCACCACCCCCTTCCTTCTTCCTGCACTGCTCTAAATATAACCACGGAAACAAAACAATGCGGTGCCACAAACAAAGGAACCTCAGCAGGGTAAGCAGAACCCCTCTGGTAGGTCTTGAGTCAACTGCTATTTCTTGTTTTCATGTTTTGTAAAACAGTCCATGGCTCTCACAATGGACAGGGAGGGAACCCTGATTAAATGGTATGCATTACTTTAAAAGGGAATTAAAAGCTATGCAAAGGTTTGCACTCAACCACGTTAGGATACTCAGGAACAAAGTTGCCTGGGTGGTTTCCAGTTTGGATGCATAGTTTCTGAATCTGCAATGACTCACTTGCCCAGGAAAGAATTGCTCGCCTGGCTAATTGCTTAATCAGCCAGTCATTTGCATTCCCTCACCCCCAACTCTTGGATGGAAACCAGGGCTATGTTTTAAGGGTTGGGAATGAGGTGGGGTGGGAAGGTAATTAGAGGTATTTAGTACACTCATTGCGTACAGTTGGAAAAGGGAAATTGATGAAGAGGCTTGAAGCACTAAAGTTTTGGTTGATTTTCCTTGAAATCACTGAAAATAATAATAATAATAACAGTAATTTTTATTTTATTTAGAATGGTTGCAAACAATAACAATATGTATTGCGTGTCTACTAGTTGCCAAGCACTGTCCATGGCAAACGAGGCAGCCTGAGCCCTGCCCTTGTGGTCATGTATCCCAGGGGTGCAAGTAGGGAAAAACAGGTACATCAATACCTAAAATTATTTCAACTTCTGAAAATTCTATAGGGGAATTAATCAGGGCAGGGAGTGTGCAATTGAGGTTAACTTGAGGTCAGAGACTTCTCTCAGGCAGGTGACATTGGGGTGGAGACCTGAAGCATGAGCCAGTGTGGGAGAAGCCGGAGGAGGAGTCCTGAGCTCTCGAAGGGCTTGTATTGGAGACGCAGAAAGGAATCCGGTGGCTACTGCATAACGTACTGCTAGCTTGTCGAGTCTCAGAAACAGAATAGACTTTGTAAGAAAACCAAGGACAAAAAGGAAAAATAACTTGCCTCAGATCATCCAACTCATGGGTGGCTTAAGGC
Organism: Indri indri; assembly: GCA_004363605.1. NCBI lineage: Eukaryota > Metazoa > Chordata > Mammalia > Primates > Indriidae > Indri > Indri indri. The sequence continues at coordinate 10,918 of RJWJ010020823.1, read as the reverse complement.
ATGGTGAGAATCCAAATCAAACTGTAAACCTAAATTGTAGGCAAAGGCCTTTGTCTTTCTATTGTCAAAACAGAGCACGCTGAACACACTTGGTTTACATTGCAGCGTGTTTGCATAGTTTTTCCAGTACGTGAGCTTTGGGGTAATTTGGGGTTCAAGATCTGATCCTAGTTCTTACCAACGTTTGACTGTCAGTTTGTCCCTTAACTTCCCTGAGCCTCATCTAGAGAACCCCATGCAGAGTCACCTGAGGTCATTAGGCAAAGTTCAGACCAGTACCTGGCACACAGCAAATACGCAAAATGTTAACTATCATCACTGTTATTATCATCATTATTTTGTTGATATTCTCTCTGCCTCCATATTAATAGTATCCATTCTAGAGGATTGTATTGTACATCATTTTACGTCCCGTCTACCAATGGAGAAGGGGCTGTGTGGAATAACAAACGGCTTTACAACCCAAACATTTGCTCATTTATCACAGCACCAGCTATATATCAAGTACTGTAGGAGGAGTGGCGAAAACAAAGAGTTTTAAAGCGATGATAAATACATCGTGTCATGCTTGGTGTCAGCGTCAGGGGATTGAGTCTTGAATCTGTGAATTATTAACTACGTGATACCAGGCAATTTACTTCTCAGAGTCTCAGAGTTCACATCTGAACAATGGGGACAACACGAGCCCATATAGCATTGCCCTGACATACTTTAAATGGTTTGATGCCTGGAAGCACCGACTCCAGGCTCTGGAATATAGTAATAGCTCCTGATGGCTAGTTTGGATTGGCCTCCGCATTTAAGATGCAAAAATTTGAGAAGATGGAAACAAGAGGTAAACAACTTGAAAGAGGTTGATTGTACCTTAAGCACAGTGGGGGTGCTAATTCCCTCCTTCCCAGGCCTCCCCAGGGAAGATCCTACAGAGATTCTCCAGCTGGTTCTGAAAGAAAGGAAAGGGATTTTTCTCAATAGATGGAGGAAGGTGCTTCTGATGGCAAAAACAGCACGTGCAAACTGGCAACAAAATGGCTTATTGGGGAGATGCTGAGTAACCTGGAACAGCTGTTTTGTGCACTGGAGGACAGCGAAATGGAAGTTGAGAAGTGAGACAGAGAAGGTCGTAATTCCTTCCTAAAGAATGTGTGCTTGTGCTCATGCTCCCCGAGTTGTCCCACAGCAGCGTCTAGATCTCTGTCCAAAAAGATTTTCAGTCTTGAGCAAACTATTTTTCTTTTCTTCCTAACAGTTGAGATTGAAACAAAAATGTTGTGTGTCAAAAGCCGAATATATACGGACAACCTCGTGGATGTCAGATGTTAAATGCCAAAGCACTGCATGAGATTCCATTTCCATACTGATCCGGAGAGTCCCAGCTTTGGCCGGGCTCCCCTTCCCCATCAGTGACATGGTGACATTCAAGTGCATTAAGCCATGCTTGATGACTGAAATGTTATTTTGGGAAAATCCCATGAAAATACAACTACAGCCAAAGCAGAAGGCATAATAATGCTTTTGGAAAGTAAACGGGAGGAAGTTTATCCTCAGGTATAGAAAGGAGAGTTCATCAGGGTCACCACAATTACCCAGGCATGTCAGAATAAAATAGGAGCAAAACCCTCCCCCGAATGGGTGGCAGATGATGACTAACACATCCTCACCACGACACAGGCAGTCATTCAGCTGACATGACCCGGGATCTATATACTACACCCTTGTTGAATTTAATGATCTAATTTAAGGGCTGACAAACATACTGTTTTTCCAAGGGGCTAGGAACGGCCCTCCCTTTTCCTCAACCAATGTAATTATTCCCCCAACTTGAAGCAATAGTAGTGAAAGCACTTTTTGTTTCTCCAATCCTCCAGTTGAACCCCCAGGCTAAGATTTTTTTGTAAGGCATTGTTCATGCACAGTGGCATAGAATTTCATTTGCCGGGTTTCAAGTATTAAGAGCACAACACAAAATCTAAGCAATTTTAGACATGTGTCAATCTCAAATAAAAAAAGGCTTTGTGCTGGCACAGGATGTCAGTGCTTGAATTAAAGAGATGGAGAATTTCCCTGAGCGAGAGCTGTACATGCTGACATAATACATTGTTAAGGCTCTGTGTTACGATACAACCAATATGTTTTAATAATTTATTGGTATTTATTTAACACGCAATACTGTCATACCAAATCTAAACCAAGAGGTCTAGGTTCCTCATTGATTCATGTGCATGGTTCTTATCAGCATCATTAGATGCTGCCTTGGAAAATTCTTCTGTGTGTGATAAAATCATAGAAGGGTATTTTGGAAACTTCCTTAGGGTTGCATTCTGATATCACCTTCTGGGGACTCTCGATGGGATATTGCTGAAAAGGATTTAATGTGGCTTTGTCTTTTTCTTCCTTTCTTTATCAGACTTTATATCCCTATGAAATCACTGCTCTAAGAGTTAATCGCATTCAAACACTTACTCAAAATCTAGCCAGCTAAGAGAATGCCACAGGCTGCTGCAGAAACTGCTGGATACAGAATCTAGGTTGAATTCTTCTGGACTGCCTTAATCATTAATTCATCTGCTTAAGGATTCATTCATCTTTATTTCACCATCGCCTAATGAGGATAATGGAGACTATCAAAATCTAAAGTCTAATCATTTTTTTTGAAAGTGAGTATTTAATAATTATTAATTAATAATAATGTCAACAATAACCTTAGTTTTCCAGGTAGTCCCCCTAGAGATTTACATTTTAATTATACTTGCCATAGGACAAATGAAGGCCCCAGAATTAAGCTTTGGTTTACAATTTTCAAATCACAGGAGCAAGGAGAAGCTATCCTCATGTAAAAATAATCAGACTTTTTTTTTTTGAAGAGCCTCAAATGGCAGAGATGAAGAGAGAATAAATACAGCTGATGAAATTTAGTGTGACATCAGTAATTCTCAAAGGGACTCCACACCATAGAGTTTGCTGGTACGGATGCTTGTCGCTTTTATGGAGGTGACAGGCCTGACCTGTGAGGTACTAGTAACACCCAGGACAGACTAGAAATGTCATAAACTACTAACAGTTACTACACAAGATAGAAAAGGATGTGTCTAAAAAGGGGTGGCTCTTCAAAACTGGCTTAAACCTGTTTTAAAGTTTCTGTTTCTTTAAGAAACCCATTCTCTTTCCTTATGGAACCTAGAATTAATTTATAAAAATGTTAAAAACTATAATTGGCTTAAGATTTTATTTTAGACTGGACTATTTTATTTCAGTGTTATAGAAACCTAATTTTAACTAATGTTAGCTTTAAAAACTGAAGCATCTATTGGCTCATGTACCTGAAAAGTTCAGGGTGCGAGCTTCAGGCATAGCTGGATCCAGGTGCTCAAATGATGACACTGGGAACCTGTATCTCTGTCTCTCAGTTCCTTTTTTCTCTAAGTTTCTCTAAGTTAGCTTCATTACCAGTATTCTACATGGGGAAGAAATCCCCTCCCTTGTGAGGACTGAACTGAAGACAGAACTCTGTAAACAGAAATGAAGATGAACTCTGTAAAATAATTTAAGGAGGTTTATTCTGAACCAAATTTGAGGACCATGGCCAGGAGCCACACCCAAAAAGCCTTGAACAAGTGGACTTACTGTGGCTGGGTTACAGTTTGGTTTTACACATTTCAGGGAGACAGGAATTACAGGTAAAGTTATAAATCAATACATGGAAGGCATACATTGATTGGGCCCAAAACGTGGGACATCTCAAAGTGGGGGCTTACAAGTCATAGGTGGATTTAGGGATTCTTTAGTTGACCATTGACTGAGAGAGTTAGGCTTTGTCCTAAAGACTAGGAATCAACGGAAAGGAATGTTTAAGAGAAGGGTCTTCTGTCTTTTATGTGATGCTATACCAGAATCAGGTTGGGAAGTAAACCACATCATTAAAACCTGTTTACTGAGATTTTATCATTTATAGGCGTGAGTCACCAGGCCCCCTCAGAAAGGAATATTTTGAGCAAGGAAAAAGATCAGAGTTCAGTCCCCACCAGGGAGGATATTTCTTCCCCATGTAGAAGATTCAGAGGCATCAGACTTACCCATTATCAACTTTAAATTTGGTGGGATGAGAACCTCTCTGTTTTGGGTTGAATTATGGCCCCCTCAAAATTCCTAACTTCTAAGCCCCAGAATGTGACCTTATTTGAAAACGGAGTCATTGCAGATGTAATGCGTCAACATGAGGAATTTCTGGAGTACACTGGAGTAGGCTGGGCCCCCGAGCCAATATGACCGATGTCCTTATCAAAAGGGGAAATGTGGGCACAGACATGCCCGAGGACACGGGAAGAAAGCCACGTAAAGCTTGAGTCATGCTACCGCAAGCCACGGAAACACAACGGGCTGGGAGAGAGGCCTGGAATAGAGAGGACAGGGCCTGCCAAAGGTTTTGATTTGGGACTTCCGGCCTCCAACATTGTGAGATAACAAATTCTCGTTGTTGAAGCTGCTCGGTTTGTGGCGCTTCGTACAGCAGCTCTGGGAAACCAACACACACTTCTTTCCAAAGGTTCTGTATGGCGCCCTGAGATTCACTCCAGCTGGGTAGACTTAGACCACGTTGATCGCTGCAGCCAGGTGAATGGTTGGGCGGGTCTGGCTCACGCCCACTTGGGAGCCGGGAATGGACTGGGCTCTGCCCTACCTATTGTGTACAAAGAGGGAGCAAAGAGTAGCTCTCCAAAGAAATACCAAAGTGCTATCACGAGAGAAAAGGGGGCAGGCACAAACTCTGTCCACTGAATGAATTCATCAGAGAAGAGAGAAAATGAGGTTATTTTAGCTCAGAGTGCCCTATGCCTGAATGATCACCATCTCTTTCCTCCTATGCCTGGCAACCCCCTACCCATCAGTCCCAAGGATGGGCATCTCCTCTGTCAAGGCTTCTCTGAGTCCCTCTGATAAAATTGAGAATTGCCCTCTATAGACCTCCTCCCACAACTTGGCATAGTGCAATAATAACAATCATAATGAACCTTTTTGCAGTGCTTAGGATGTGCTAGCCACAGTGCTAAGCTATCTATTTCATTTCATCCCGATCGTAGTACAATGAGGTAAATACTATCTTATCTCTATTTTACAGGTGAGGAAAGAGAAGTTAAGTAACTTTCCCCAAATCATGTAACTAATAAGTGCTGAGTGCCAGAACTAAGATGTGAATGAAACCCGTTTAGCTCTATGGTCCAAGTTCTGTACCAGTTCATCCTACTGCATCAGGCGGCCGTTCATTTTCCTGCTTTCTCCCCATACCTGTCTTTTTCTATGAAGTCAATATTTCTCAAATGTGGCACCTGCACATGTATCACTGGTGGAATTCACAATGATTTTAGATTTTAAACATTGAATCTTAAAAAAAGCTATTAGCAGTTATATATTATTTATTGGTTTTTGTGGACATTTTATTTTCTGGGGGGGCTATATACTTTCTTAATTAAATTTATATAAGTAAAAAATGATTAAAAATATGGTAAGAATATTACAGTACACATAGTATGTAAATATGCCAAAAATGTTGAAGGTAGTATGGAAATAATTGCAATTTGAGACCCGTATACTTAGACTGTAAGCTCTTTAAGAAATATATTGTATCTGCTGTGTTCTCAATGGGAGTGCCCAGTACAATGTGGGCGTATGGTCGACACTCACTGAACACCTGCTTGGTCATTTTGTATTGTCTTGGTCACTGGCGATATAAAATCTAGGACCATGACCACCTCCACTGGATTCGGGACATTTAGTTATGCGAAACAGCAGGGGTGCTGATCCTGTCATCGTTACTGAACTTCAGCCAAGCACAGTCAGAATGGCCCGTCATCTGCTGGCTGTTATTTGGACAAAGTGCAATAAAAGTTGGGGTCTTGGTTTAATGCCAAGTCTCTAAACAACTTTATATCTCAGAAATATACTATGCCCATGATATACGCATTTGCCAAGAATGAGGGGTTTTACAGACACTGTTCATTGTTCATAGTATCCTTCTTTACGTGACTAGCTCCTCTTCCCTTCTCAGAATAACTTCAGATGAGGTTTCTCAGTGAATAGGAGGAGCTCCAGTATCACAGCAGAACATCTCTGCCACCTTAAACGGTTTGAATTTTAGGCTGACAGAACTTAGAAAGTAAGGGGATTATTCTTTAACTTCTCTTACAAATATGTCTCTTTTAGAGCCATATCCTAACCCAGGCTGGTAGAGCATAATGGATAAGTTGTGTGGACTTGGGGAAGTTAATTAACTCCCCTGTGCCTCCTTTACTTTGTGTAAAATGTAGATTATAATAGACTTGTTGAAAGGATAAAATGAGTTAAAGTATGTAAAGCACTTAGCAATAATAGGTGCTGTTATTATTACCGTTTTTAATGCTGTTGTTCGAAACTTATGTTTTCTTAGATATATTAACAGATCAAACCTGCCTATGGTGAGATCTTTTTAATGTCAGGCAATTTAGGGACATCATTGCATATAATCATGATTCGGGTCAGTTTCCCCAGGAAGCAGACTCTGTAACTGAGATCAGTGTGAAAGTTCATTACAGCGTGCTCTTGGTTTTCACATCTGTGGGAAGGAAAGGAATCAGGACTGGGCGGACAGAGAATTTGGGCTGCTTGCAGTCACCACGACGGCCTCAGCTAATCCCACAGAAAGCTCTGAACTGAGGGGAGCTTTGAGGGTTGTCGTGAGTTGGGGCAGGAAGTTTTGCCCTTTCTATCCCCTCATCAAACAGTTATGGAATTCAGGTTGCTTCCTGAAAGGGGTATGACCTTGGGGGGGCGGTCTTCTCTTCATCTGGGCTATTCCCAGAGAGAACTCAGAGCTATCAGGTGTCAACACTCCTCGCCACTGGTGAGACCGGACCTTCAGTCCTAAGTGGGGGTCCTGGGTGGTGCAGCACAGGGTCCACTAGAGTCCACCCCTTGAGTTCAGATCCAGAAAGTTCTACATAAACTCTGGATTTCCAGGGGGATTCTTTGTCTTGGAAAAACTTACAAGAGGAAGATTAGTGAAATGAACTAGCTGCCATGGTAACTGCTTTTCAGGTCACAAGTGATCCTCGTGGTTTCCTGGCCCCAATCCACCTGGTGGCATGACCCAGACTCTCATGTGTGAGGGGTCTAAGCCCATGGTCACCATGTCCTTCTCAGCCAGGATGGTGACTTATCTTTTTGCCTGCCATGCTTTGACACAAGAAGCTCAAAGTGTCCAAGTGGCTGCCTTAGCTTAAAGTTTAAGACACTCTTGCTCTGTCCTCTGGTGGGATTGTGTATCAGTAGGTCAAACTGAAACACAACCCATAGTTAGTGCTCCTGGCTAAGGACCTGTGGGTAGGAAAGACAAACCCATAACTGAAACGTCTGTCTCTCCCAGTGAAAATGAATTTTTAATCAGTATAAAAAGGCTACAGTGTAGCCAACCTACCACAAAATGACTGGTTGATCTTCACTGGAGATGGTTCCATATTAGGAGCTCAGAACGGGTCTCTCTATTCTTAACAGGGTGGCCATTTAGCATTGGTAGGTTGATCGGTTTTGGTGAGTGGGAGTCCAGCTGTTGGCGCTTTGAATGGCCTTCATTTCTGCTACCATTGTTACTCTGGTCGTGAGCTCATGTGTCAGCAGTGAGGGCCAATGACAGCCAGCTGACATCACCTGGTTGGGGCATCCTGTCTTGTTGGTTGCATATGACAAAATCCCTGCCTTCACAGAGCTTACGTTCTAATGTAATCTGGACCCTCAGTGCTTCCCCAGTCTGTAGCTTAGAACCCACCTACAGTAGGAAAATGGGTCATGGGGGGTCACTCACCCAGCTGTCTGAGAGGAACGACTGCCTCACACCTGTTGGGCACCAATACTGGGGAAAGAGATGAGCTTCCAGATTGAACCCTACGTGGCAAACCAACTCCTCCCCCAAGGACAAAAACTATATGGAAAAAGGAGAAAGATGAGAATTCCTCCATCCTAGGGCTAGATGGCCTAGAATAAAGAAGAAGGGATTTCTGGGCCATGCTTATAAAGACGTGTTACCTCACTTTTATCAATTTAGGCATTGCTATCATTGAGGGCATGGAAAAAGATTCTAGAAGCTTTACTGTAATACTGTTCCTTCTAAGAAACAGAAACTCCCTATGGAGCATGAAGAGAGGGAATAGGATTTTTGTTCTCTATCAGATGGCAAAAACAATGTCTAGTATTTAAATTGACTGAAGTACCTAGAACTGGCTAGAAACATAGTAGGTATTCAATAAAGTCTATGCATTGCTTAATTCCAATACTCACACTTGGGTAAATTTCAGGACTGAAGAATTATCACAAAGGTTGGGAAAGCAGCCTTCCATTCTGGCTCAATCATGAGTCTTAAGCTTCTTTTTTGATAATTTTAGTATCAATAATATCAATAAATATTTTGAGGTGAATGCTTTGTACTTGGCTGGATAAATACCCACTGTGTACCTTGTTAAAATTACATGGTTTCTTTCTGGATGGAAAACGCTCTGTTTATAAAATGTCCTATTATCACGCTTCATGATGAATGAACTGTGTTTATTTGTTTCTTTCCTGGCTGTCTTTAGGAGATGATCTAAGGTTAATGGTGGAAATGCTACCAAAATAAATGGTTTCATGTAGTCAAATATTTCATCCGAGCACTCTGTTTCAGGAAACTTGAGAAGAAAACAAATGAATATTTTTGGAGCGTTTGAATTCATTCTTTAACTTTAGTGCTGCAAAAGTTTCCAAGAAACATTAAAAAGTATATTTTCCAAGTTACCCACAAAGTCTACAATGCTTCCACCGACATGTCAATTGGAATATTAAACATATTTTCTCCTGGAAAATCCTCAAAAGGATGTAGAAGGTGATTTCAGATGTCTGCATAAAACTGGCCATTTTCCACATGAAATGATTCCATAGAATCATACTCTTTCATGAGAGTGATATTCACCAGAGCTGGTTTAAAACCTTTCCTTAAATTGACATCTCACTCTGAAAATAAGCAGATGTAATATTTGCCACTAATCATTACAAGTTTGGATGCTTTTGGGAAAAAACATGGCCATGTGGATAACACATAGGATTTTCCCTTGCTGTCCCTGATTCTGACTGAGCTTTATGGGTTTAGTTAAGACTTGCTCCAGGCTTAACATAGGAATCTCTCACACTTTTGGTCAAAGTTCTCAAATAAATCATTGCTCCTAAGTGACACGGCCAGGATGAAGTCATTATCATGTTTTCCTTTTGGGTTTTGGAATTGTTCTAAGAACCTTCTGTCTAGGTCCAGCTAAGTACAAATGACTATTTATCAGATACCTCCTTCCTGCAAGGATTGACACTGAAATATTTGAAAATGCCGAAGTTATTCTTTGTCTTGCAGCCAGTATTATTTTGGAGGTAAACAGGGATTTAAACTTCAACAATGGACTTTAAGATGACAGCCTAAGAAGTGAAGAAGCCTATATTATAAGACATTTCTTTAAAATCAAGATTTTTTTTTAGTTACTAAGAAAAGGTTAATATACTCCAACTGTGGCAAGGCAAAGAGAATGAATTTACCTCCCAAATCTTTCAGGAAAACCCTAGCATAAGAAGTTATGCATCTAACTCTCATAAACTTAACTTTATTGTCTTTTTCTAGGCCTTGAGTAACAATAGCTTCAGGAGAGGTGCACAAAATTGACTTAAAGAGAAAAGAAAAATGCACTATCAATTGAGATTTCACTGGAAAAGTGTGCTATGAAATGTTCCTACTGGCTCCTTGCAGGGTTGCATTCTATTTTGGCCCCTGTATTATTATTGTTTAAATAAATAAATTTATTTGATTGTCATAACGATAAGATTAACTTTTGCTCTTTGGCAATCAGGAAATATGGACAATAGAAAAGAAAGAAGAAAACGTCCATAATTTCACCTGCCTATGTATAAGCACTGTTAGTAAAAGGTGGGTGGACCTACAGATTTATGTAAGTTTCTTTAATAAAATATTTATTGAGTTTCTGAGGCAGGAGGCTTTCCAGGTACTGGGAATAGAGGCACCTGTAACATGCCAGCCTTCCAGAAGCTTCCATTCTGGTGAAAAGACAAAGTGTAAACCAGTGAATACATAGCGATAAGTGTCCTAAAGAAAAAAATGGTTCGTGGGATGAAGAACGATGGTGATGTGGTGGGAGGGTGATTTTAATCGTGGGCCCTCACAGGAGGTGGCATTGAAAGAGAAACTAGGACAGATGAAACTCTCAGGTTATGTCAAGAGCTAGGAATGAGTCACCCCAGCGGAGGAAGAGCCAGTACAAAGGCAGGAGGGTGGAGATGGCGTTGGTGGTTCCAGGACCAGCAGGATGGCCAGTGTCGGGGTGGAGGGTGGGGAGTGCAAAGGGATGCAGTTCGGTGACGGGCAGAGGGCAGTGCAGGAAGTGCTTTATAGGCCACAGGAAGTGGTTTGGATTTTATTCTGATCTGATTTGTGTTTTTACACACTCAGCTTGGTGCTCGTGTGAAAACTCTACTCTAAAAGAGCCATAAAGAAAGCAGAGGACTCGTTAGGGAACATGAGAGGTAACTATGGCGCAGACTAGAGTGGAAGCAACAGCCACGGTGAGGAGGTTAGGAGTGGTCATTTCCGGGAAGATGGTGGGGAAATGGCTGCCCGGATTTGATGACGCTTGGACGTGAGGAGTAAGGTGAAGACATAGACTGTAAAGCCACCGTAACACCACCTTTTTCACTTACTAGAGTGTGGTCGGTCCAGCAGTGGGGATCTCCCTGACGTCTTCCTGGCCAGATGGTATTCAGTGCACAGTCTTCCTGTAGGTTATTTCTCCAGTCCCCAAAGGAGGAAAACTTAGATTGTTTTTTGATTTAGAAACGCTGAAATGAATGAACATTCTTGTCCATATAA
>RJWJ010020822.1:0-28620 GCA_004363605.1 Indri indri | reverse complement strand
GCAAGAGCGAGACCCCGTCTCTACTATAAACAGAAAGAAATTAGCCAAACAACTAAAAACATACATAGAAAAAATTAGCCAGGCATGGTGGTGCATGCCTATAGTGCCAGCTACTTGGGAGGCTGAGGCAGGAGGATTTGAGCCCAGGGGTTTGAGGTTACTGTGAGCTAGGCTGACGCCACGGCACTCTAGCCTAGCCAACAGAGCAAGACTCTGTCTCAAAAAAAAAAAAAAAAAAAGAGAGAGAGAGTTGCAGATGTGGATCTTTAGAAGCAAAAACACACAACATTCCCCAGAAGGACACAAAGTAAAGTTAAAGGGGATTCAAGCGAATCTGGGCAGAATGCTAACAGTGTCTCCCACCAAGGCCATAGCAAAGAATACAGACTCCAATGTCAAGTCCAAGTCCTAAGACCATAAAAAGGGTTAGAGGAAAATGTATCAGGAGAAGTTCAGATATTGAGTTCAAAATGGATACAAGTGGTTCTTTCAGGACTGCAGAAGTTAATTTTGTGATAGTGATGGAGGTTTAAATTTATGTGGTGTATCAGCCAGGGTTCTGCAAAGAAACAGAACCCATAAGATTATACATATATTACATTTATATATATTACATATGTATATGCACATATTATATATGGATATTACACATGTATACTATACATGTAATACATGTGTTTTTTAATATGTTATTAATATATACATATATGGGGAGAAAGAGATTTATTTTAAGAAATTGGCTCACACAATTGTGGGGGCTGGCAAATCCAAATTTATAGGGGAAGCCAGCAGGCTGAAAACACAGGCAGAAGTTGATGTTGCAGTCTTGAGTCTTGCAGTCTTCTTTGGAAAACCTTAGTTTTTGCTCTTAAAGCCTTCCATTGATGGATTACTCCCACCCACATTATCTTTACTTAAGGTCAACTGATCGTTGATGTTAACCACATCCATGAAGTACCTTCACAGCAAACATCCAGATTAGTGTTTGGTTAAATCACTGGATACAACAGTCTGGCTGAGGTGACACAGAAAACTAACCATCACATGAAATATTCTGTGCATCACTGAGGGTCTTCCTAGGAGTTAAAGAAATTTTGTGGATTTTAGCAACACATGCTAGAGTGAGGGAGTTAGTCTTTCAGTCAACTTTTCTGGTTGCTAACTACTCATAATCTTGTGTAGACCCAGGATCCAAGTTTATTCACCTGCTAATCCACACTTGGGCTAGGAATCTCATCATAGGTTTTGGCTTCAAGCATGACGTTTAGTAAATGAACCACCTGATGCTATGTTTATGTTATGGATTAAAGAATAATTTATTAATGAGAGTCCTATTTATAGTCCTTTTGGAATGAATAATCATCTCTTGGATCGAGGAAGACCTTGTGCATATCTGTAAGTTGTCATGATGTAAAAACATTGGCTGAGAAGGAGGCTGCCTGGGAACAAGACCTGAAAATCATGGGGGCTTGTGAGCACCGCTGTTCTTTTGCTTACTGTCTAACAGGCATGGCGATAATAAATAACACACAGGAATCCTCATTTTCCAACAAATAATGGTTGTATCTGACAACAGAAAGTTAGCTCTGACTTTTGGTTGATGGTTCTCAACTTTTCCCACCCAATACAGCTGAGAAACACAAATTTCTCCCATTAGCAACAAAGGTTCTTTACAGAGTGAAGAGGGAAATATCGCCCACGGAAGCTCAGTGTGGAGAGAGGAGGTGGGCTATATACATAGCATGGTTCTGCCCTGTCTCTTCAGTGTATATTTCCACTGAAAACCATCCTGCCTAGTATTAATAATAAGATTGTGCTTAGCAAGTCATCATAGATACAACGCACATTCATATATATGTTCTGAGTAGAACTGAATCTGCTATAACTTCTATTTAAGATTGGACAGGTAGGCTAAATCAGCTTTAAGCTTCCTTGTCTTGACTCTTTGACATGAATCCTGTGACATGAATACTCTCATTAATGAATTTGTTACTAGTGATACAGAGTGAAGGAGCAGCTTCTACAAGGCTCTCAATAGTTTATCTATGGCCACAGTAATGCTATGTGACAAACAACTACTAATCTTCTGTGGCAAACAACAATAAACAAATATTTGGTTTCTGAGTCCTCAGGGTTCAGCTGATCCGAACTGGGGTTAGTTAGCTGGTCTAGGCTGGGTTTGCTCAAGTGCCTACAGACATTACAAGTTAGCCAGATGCCTCTGCTGATCTTGGCTGGGCTCACTCCAAGTCTGGGAGTTGGATGGCTGTTGGCCGATCTTGCTTGGCTGCATCTAGGATGCCTCATGTGTGTCTTCCTCCAGTGAGCTAGCCCAGCCATGTGTTCATGGCAGTTGTGTAAGTTCAAGAGCAGGTAACAATGCCAGGGCCTCCTAAGGCTTAAGTTCAGAACAGGGGCATGGTCACTTTTGCCGATTTCTGTTGGCCTCAGCAAGTCACAAGGCCCGCCCATATTAAATGTGTGGGGAAACAAACTTTATCTTTCTTTAGTGAGAAGAACTGCAACGTCACATGGCAAAGGGAATGATTACACTGAGAGATGAGAAAATGAGCCATTATTATAGTCAATCTACCATAGGCTCTAAATTGTTAGCATGAAATCAAATTCCAGCAGTCCTGTCTCCCAGTCCACCCACATCATCTGGCTGTCCCTCCTAGGAATAGGTCAGAAACAAAGCAGCAGGAACTATTTCCCTTTGCCTCCACTTGAGAGCTCTGACCTTTCAAGGGTCACTCTACCAGCCCAAACTCAGCTCACTGACCCTCTGGGACATTGGGCACAAGACCGAAATACTCCAGCTCCTCCTCCCCTGCCCTATATTCTTCGAGCCTAGGTCATAAGATGTCCTGCCCCAGTGTACTATTTTATTCCTTACATCTTTTTAACATCATATTTTAATTAGTAAGATAATCTCCAGGCTTTGCAATTGCCTATTACCTCATAATTGCTCAATAAATGATAGTTATTATCATTATAGTACAGATATTCAGAATAAGGTGCTGTATTTTGGAACAGATCCAAAGTTCCTTGGTTATTAAAGTACAAAAAGAAACTCATTATAAGCCTGAATGACCCAGTAAGAGTGGTCTTCCAGGACAGTACTGGAAAATGCCAGGATAGGCGCTCTACTGTAAGAATAGCCTGTTAGGAACATCGGCCCAGCTTTCATTCTTCAGTTGTGAGATCTACGCTCACGCATTGGTTACTGTTCATTTTATTCAACTTTTGCACCTCCACAAACTTAATTCGATGTCATTTTCTCATGGGACTGTTTCAAAAATGGGAAGAGTGTGCATTACACAAACAAGAACCCCTAATTTCTTTCTAGCTATCAGGCGTTAATTTATCAGTGCTCACGTACATAATTAACCGTCTCACACAGCTTGTGATGGCTGGTTTGTTACAGCCAAAACCCAGCCTTAGTAAGTTAAGATTTGGAGGTTTGCCACAAGAGGCTAGTTAAACCTGTCACGAACTCCTCATTTAATATTTTAATAGGCTTTCCTGGCATAGGAGCCAATTGCCTGGACTCACTCTCCTCTCAGTATAAAAGGTGTGAGTTCAGCTTTGTCACTCTACATATCCTCATCTTGTCTCAAACACTTGGAGAACGGGGGTTTGAAAAGGTCAAATCAACATGGAAGAGAAGTTTATTCAAAAGCTCAAATAAAAACACGATGAAAGTGCACAGAGACAACATTTAGTACTGGCAGCTAATAAAACAAAACCATGCTGTTAACTTGTCCAAATATCAACAAGTGCTTTCCCCAAAATGTAATGAGGAATAAAGGATTACAAATAACTGCTAAGGGTACAGCTGGTGTCATCTCACAATTTGTATGCATGGCAATGTTCATCTGGCCTCTTTTAAAGGAAATGAAGAGAATTCCAATGTATCGAGCCCCTCCCTGCTGCATGTTGTATCCTGCATCCTGATTTCATCTCTTCCTTTTGAAAATTTGTTTGCTCTGCAAAGTTGGGATCTCTGGCCCCATTATAAAAAAGAGAAACTGAGGCTTGAAGAGGGGATGTGATGGGCTCAAGGTCACATGGCTGATCAGGGAAGAGCCAGATTTCGAACACAAGTGCCTAATTCTGACGCACACAGTGCAAGTCTTCATCACACCATGAGGATGAGTAATTTAGTTTACATGAGGCATCAGAATCCAAGGAGTTCATGCTGATGGCAAATGGTACTTCAAGCACATACGGCTGTAAGTGTTATTCCTTTAGAGCCTAGTGCTAGATGGGAGAGGCCAGGGTAAAAATTCTCCAATGAATTCTCTCTGGTGTCAACTGTCTTGATTTCTGAGATAAAGCTCCTTTGGGTATGGAAACAAGTCAGAGAAAGAATGTTCTTCTGATTCCCCCAAGTGCCTTATTAAGTACTTCCTATTTGCTAGCAACTACACGAGGTACTCTTTATAAGGGATCCTACTTTCATTTTCACACCAACCCTTGGAGGTAATTATTGGCACCCTCAATATTACATATTTCGAAACTGAGACTCAGAGATGTGAAGTAACTTGCTCAAGGATGCACAGCTAGTGAGTAGCTATTCTAGCACTGAACTCAATTCTATGTGACCCTCAAACTCCTGTTGCTTTGGTTTTATTCATTCTTCTGCTCATTTCTTATGTATCTAAGATGAATGTCTTTATCTTGCCTGTTGATTTGAGAAAGGACACCTACCTAGTACAAACACCAGAGAATGAGTCTCTTTTATTAGGGACAAATTTCTTGACATTTTGGATTAGCCAGAAAAGGTTCAGATCACCTAGATCGGGCTGCAGAGATCTGGTTTGGGGTCAGGGGTGGGCAGTGGGGTGGGCAGAAAGTAGGAAAAGGTGGAGGGCTCAATGAAGATGGTACTGGGAAGCCTTATCAGACTTCTGTGAAGAATTATGATCTGGCTTTTAGCTTCCTGGGGACTGAGGTTCTGGCTGGCCACATTTTTGGTTCTAAACTCAGGAAGAGGTGCACAAGGTGAGGCCATGGTTGGCAATTTCACACATGTCGCACCCTACTCCCCACCACCCCTCTCCCCCAGGTCATCTCAGGTTGACAAGATCTGATAGAAGGTTCCACCCTTTTACGCATATCTAGGTTCCTTTAGCCAGGGGACTACTTCAAATATATGTCACTCATTACTTAGCAGATGCTGCAGCAAAGGCATGTTGGAACCTCCTAAGGCAGCATAAGTGTTCTTAGAGCATAGCAGAGACCATACATACCTGGGTAGGTTTGTGATTTCAGATGATCAGTCTGTTCAGAGAAGAAGGTCAACCAGCAGTCAGGGAACTAGAACCCCACCTTTGGCATTTTGGGGTAGAAGTTTCTACCCCAAGATAAGGATAAGCTGTGGAGATCATGGTCAACTGGATGACATCTTGGTTGAATCTAGCCCCCAGCCCTTGTGTGAATTAGGAAAAAGGTAACTTTCCTGGGTAGATGAATAGCCAGATGTATTCCTTCCTCTCCTCTAAGCAGATGTTAGCCTGAGTCAAGTCTCACAGTGTGGTGGGGAATTTCAGCCCTGACTCACTCCTTAAGATGGGCATATTTTGGTAGTGCACAAGCTGCATCAATGTACATGGCAAAACTGCCTGGATAAATGTGGTATATGTATACCATGGAGTACTATTCAGCTTTAAGAAACAATAGTGATATAGCACCTCTTGTATTCTCCTGGATGGAGCTGGAACCCATTCTACTAAGTGAAGTATCCCAAGAATGGAAAAACAAGCACCACACGTAGTCACCATCAAATTGGTATTAACTGATCAACACATAAGTGCACATACAAGAATAACATTTATTGGATGTCGGGTGGGGGAGGGGAGGGGAGAGGAGGGGACGGGTATATGCATACACAAAGAGTGCGATGCGCACCATCCGGGGGATGGACACGCTTGAAGCTCGGACTTGGGGGGTGGGGCAAGGGCAGCATATGTAACCTAAACATCTGTACCCCCATATTATGCTGAAATAAAAAAAAAAAGAATAGGGAATGGAAACAGAATCCTTTTATACTGCGGCAATTATGATAATAATAATGATCTTTATGAGAATCAAAAGAGAACATGGTATCTAATCTAACCTAATATCTAATCTAATCTAATCTAATAATGCCTGGTACTTAACAAGTGCTAGATCAGAGTTTCTTAAATAAATAAATTCCAAACTAAGTTAGTTTTGTAGCTTCCTGCGATACAGTGCTTATAGGACTACTCAAGATAGTTTTCCATTTTTATGTTCGTAACTACTCAGGAGTCACTCATTAGAGTACAAAGGTTTCCTATACAACTCAGAAGTTCTTCCAGTGCTGTGAACTTTTCTTCATTATTTATTGGTCTATCATCTAATCATTCTTCCTTTTTCTACTGGTCTTACAGCTTTATAAATCTGTGGTCATTTAGACTTCAGATGCCCATATATAACATCTTCTAATGAGAATCTCTTAGGTGTGATGTTGTGGGAGAATGCTCACCTTTTCCAGTGCTTAATATCTAAACATCTAAGTACTATATCCCACAAGCTGTCAGCAATGACCTTCCTTTTCATTGTGTCATCGGCTGCCTAAGTGGTTCTTGTTTCCCTTCATGCAGTGAATTTTTTTACCTCCCTCTCTGTCCAATGCAGTGATTTTCATGTGCATTACACTCTCTCCCTCTGCATCCAGTGAGCTCGTCAGACCCTTTCCCTATAATACCTCTCCTGTCGTTCTCACCTGAGCTATGGCAATAGCCTCCTAACAGGTCTTTTGTCACCAAATTATGTTTCTCTAATTTAACTTCCAAACTGCCAGAAGGAGTTTCCTCAAATTAAATATATTATCATAAAATTATGGAATGCCTTCTCACTCTTTACTTAATAAGGTACTTGAAAATCCCTCCATGGTCTGGCCCCAGTCTAACTTCACAGCCTCATCACTAGCTGCTTCCCCCTGCAGAGTCTACAGTCTGCCTTGTGAACAAACATATACAGTTCTCTATGCTGTTTCAGGCCTCTGTGCCTTGCCTATCCAAAGAAAAATTTCTGTAGGCATGTCCACCCCTTTTGTCCAAATGGTGATTTTCTCATCCTTCAAGAAAAGATGCAAGTGTTTCTCCTGCATAGTGATATTTTTTTAGTCCTTCCACTGCACCTAATCCCTTTCTTTCTCTCTCTCCCTCTGTTAAAGATGATATTTATCCCCTGGGTTACAGTTCTGTGTGTACATATTTCTTTTCCCTATTATATTTGAGTTTATGGAGAGCAGAAGGTGCAGGATATTTTTTATTTCTCCCTCCAGACCAGCTCTCCACACTCTTCTGCTCCTATCTGTGTCTAGGACTACGTGTGTCCTATATCCATGAGCACTTTTGCCCCAGGTTTCCCAGGTGGTTTCAGCCAGTGGGAGAAATGCGGGAAATATGACAGATGGAAGAGACTGAGGTTGGAGTGTTTTTACCACAGCTTCCCCATCCCCACTTCCAACCACTGGATGTCTCAGTTACCCTACCAGAGGCCACGGCTTCTATCCAGTAGCTGTACGTACTGTCCCTGAGGTCCAATAATCACTGACTCCACTTATGTTCAGGGACAGGGGTGGTAACAGCTCCCCACTGTTGCTAGCACCATGATACTGCACCGTCTCCTGCTATTGCTCCCACTTTTGAGAACAGTTGTTCATCAGAGTGTTTTTAATTAACAGGTACGTGCAGGCCACCTGTTTGGACCATGCCTTTTCATCCTGGTATCTCCAGGGTGGTATCACAAATCCTGTACACCTGGCAACTGTACTGCACAGTGATTAAGAGCTCAGGCTCTGGGGTCAGAAAGAAATTGTGCTGATCCTGGGTTCACTATTATGCAATCATGGGCCACTTACTCTTAAGTTTCTGTTTCCTCGACATACAATGGGAATAACAATAATGCTTATTCACATATTTCTGAGGATTAAATTGGATGATGAAGACAAAATGGTTATTCTTTGGCTGTGTGTAGTAAAGAATTTGGCCTTGCATAAAAAGAGGTCTGGACTTTCTTCTCAGCTCCTGGGAGGTTACCTCTCAATCCTTGGAATTTCCCATGTGATAGGAATATCTTTGTAATTCACAGGGGGTCCCTTGGATCACACCTGAAAATCTATTATGCTAGAATATGACTCATGGTGGGCCCCCCAGGCCACATGATATCAACCCAGCTTCTAAGTGGCTGGAGGTAAAGTTCAACCACATGGGTAATCAGTCAATCATGTCCAAGTGGTGTAGCCCCAATTAAAGCCCTGAACCTGAGGCTGAGGTGAACTTTCCAGGTGACATCAATGCTGGGAAGGTAATACATCCTAAGGACAAAGGAAGCTTCACATTTAGAACCCTCCACAATTCTGTCCTATGCATCTCTTCCCTTGTCTGATTTTGGTGTATCCTTTCTTTGTATTACAGTCAACCATAAGTATGAGTACAACAGCTTTCAGTGAGTTCAGTGAGTCCTTCTAGCAAACTAGTGAACCTGAAGGTAATTTTAGGAAACTCCCAAACTTGCAGTTGGTGTTAGCAATTTTGAGCAGACTTGACAGTCTGGAGGTCTGTGTCCTCAAATCTTGTACTTTGGCTAACTCTGAGTAGCTTGGTATGCGGTGAATGCCCAATAAATTTTCCTACTAAATGTTGGTTTAAGGAGTAAGTAAAAGAATGGTAATCAGCACTGGCAATCAGCACACATACCACTTTTCAGTTTGGGGATCCCTAGTTGTGTCCTGGATCCCCTATACCATAAATCTGCTTTCAGGTTTTACTAACTTTATCAATGTGTTTTCTTTTGAGACAGAATATCATATTTGATTTAGGCCTAAATGGCACTATTCTGGCTATAAGCCTAGAAAATGGAAGCTCAGTAAAAATAAAAAAAGGTTAAAACTTCCAAATTGCAAGATCAGAGAGATTTTCAATTCTTTGATTCCAGAAATTTATTTTAAACATTGCTTTAATAGAAATGAGTTGAATCCCACATACTCACAGAATGGTCTGCTGAGACAGATGGATTCCACCATGTCAGGAAGATTTCGGCCAGTTACTGAGTTCTTGATTCTTGCTATGTGAGAGGTCATGCCTCAGCCACACCTCCTCTGCAGAGATGCTCATTCTGGGGCCACAGAGGGTGATCAACTACCCAGTTTGCCTGGGGATGAAGGGGTTCTCAGGACATGAGATATTTAGTTTTAAAACTGTGACTTAAGGTTTTCCGGGGATGCAGGGCTTTCCATGCCAAAACTGAGAAAGTCCCAGGCAAATGCTAGCCTAGGACTATGGGACCCCAGCCCTCTGACCCCAGTAGTGTAGTGTAGGCAGTTGCCCTATGTGCAGACAATCTCTAGGCTGGAGAGTGGCCTGTGAGATGGTTTGGCCTGAAAACTGCATCCAGCTGGGACAACAATGGGTAATTAGGCCAATTACATCTTCTCTCTGGAGAGAGTTGGCCAACTGGTGGCAAGATGAAGATGACAAAAGCCACAGAGAGAGAAAAGATCAAGAGGGTAAACCAAGTCATAACAAGGGATGAGCTTCATGGGGCAATCCATGAACCCCTCTCCTGGTGAGCAGTTGGAGCCAAAGCATCTTTGGATTCTGAGAGGCCATTCATTTCTGTTTCTGTTCCTGCAAAGCCTGCTGCCTTTCCATGGTGCCCAGCTAAATAGTCAAGGTACCCACTTTTCTATTCTCACATGTTTCCCTTCCATAAGCTTTTCATTTTTCAAGTTAAACTGAGCAAACTCTGTCCTTTTAAAACAAAAGGCTAAATGGAGCATTTACACTGGGTGTTGTAGTGATTTAGGAGTGTGGGAGAAAAGATTAGTTAGGAAAAGTGATGGAGAAAGTGAATTTAAAGTCAACACCATGTATAGCGTTATGTCTTTGAATGAGTTTCTTTAGCTCACCTGCCGTAGAACTAAGAACAAGAACATTTACTTGGTGCCTATGATGTGTTGGGCACTTACATAGTTTATTGCACTTAATTTAGTCTTCTTAACAGCATTATAAGGTAAGTCTATTATCTCATCCATGTGAGGAACCTTCATAGGTTCAGTAATTTGACCTTGGCTCTCCACAGGTGGTTTCAATTCCAGTTAGTCTGATTGCAAAGACATTAGGCCCTGCTGCCTCTCGCAGCAAATGGGAATTAACTGTGTGACTCTGGGGACTGACAGGGGTCTATGGAAATAGTCAGAGATAGAATTATCTTTCTGGAACTTTGGACACACAGAGTAGACAGCTGAGTCCATGGTCCCTCTATGCATTGCTGGGGCATTTTGCCTCCAGTCTTCTCTGTCTCTCTCTACGCATTACTGACCCTGGGCCCACCTGTCATGCTACTGCTCCCTTTATATTTTTCAGAATACTTTCCCAAACAGTGTTGCAGTGGATCCTTTCACAATAGGCTAGGAAATACAGGCTCAGATAATGAAACAACTTGCCCAAAGTCAGATAGTGAGATTCCACCAGATTCATGACAGGAATGCCAGGAAATGGAGGGGCAGGGAGATGGGGCTTCCCAGAAAAGCAAAGAGCTTAGCAGCACATGGACTTGGGACCAGGTAGGGACGCTTAAGCCTGGCTGCCCATTACCTGGCCATGTGACCCACAGGCTGATTTCTGCCCTTCCCAGGCCTCTGTTGCCCCATTCACCCTTTTGGGACCTGTTTCAGTGAATGGGCTCACCACGAAGTCACTCCCTATAAGCCTTGGCACTCACTGTGGTCTGAAGCTACACCTCTCCTTTCCTCCCTCTACCCCTTCACGCCATCCTGTATCTGGCTTGATCAGACTCATGATTCAGCTGTAACTCAGAAGCTGCCTCCTCCAGGTCCCCTGGCCCCCCAATCTGGGTAAAATTTCGCCCTTAGGTGCCTCTCTAGCATCCTGCTCTTCCCCCATGCCATGCATTCATTGCAATGGCCTGTTCATTCATGTGTCCCCTACCAGACAGTCAGTGGGGACCACATTTGCCTTGTATACCACTGCATCTCCAGTGTGCCTGGTACATAGTAAGTAAGCA
The DNA here is from genome assembly GCA_004363605.1 of Indri indri. Taxonomy (NCBI): domain Eukaryota; kingdom Metazoa; phylum Chordata; class Mammalia; order Primates; family Indriidae; genus Indri; species Indri indri. The sequence goes on along the minus strand of RJWJ010020822.1, from coordinate 17,559 downwards.
TCCAACAAACAATTGTGGAGTGTATTAATTAATAAATAAAAACTGGTGGTGCCATAAACAGTAGCCAATCCCAAGCAGTCCAGGAGCCAACCAAACAAAGGAACAACAGTAGTGGTCCCTTATTTAGTGGCCAGTAGGCACCAGGCTTTTCTTTACACTGCTTCATTTGAATCCCTAATGGTTCTGCGAGGTGGGCATTCTCCTAGCCGTATGAAAGGCTGAAGATCAGAGATGTCTCATCTCCTGTCGGGTGCATGCAGAATCAGAGCTGAGATTCAAAGACTTGCTTCTTCAATGCAAACCCATGCTTGGAATGCAGAAATTGCAGAGGGAATCAGAGGAGGAGAGAAGTGAGAGGCCCTGCACCCTCCCCTCTCCAGGGCAGAGTAGTGCATTGGTCACAGGGGACTGGGGCAAGGGCCCAGTTTCCCAACCCTGGGGCAGCTGCTTGCACCAGGGCTGCCCTCTGTCAGGCTCCTTCAGCCCACACTGGAAAGCAGATCCCCACAGCTTGATTTTGTTTGTCAGCATTTCTTGTTCTGCCCACGCAACATTTCTTTAGAATCTGGAGTCAAACCAGCACTGTTTTTCACAATCAAGTTTCTCCCATTACCCAGGAACAGCCAACCCAACTGGGCTTGTTTCGTGTGCTATTTTTCAGAGAGCCTTTGTGCTCCCCCTTGGCGGGCCTCTTCCCCTTCCCTCGGTAAGGTTGAATTCCCTGATGGTAATCCTAATTGTAAGCATATGTTGTTGCCCTCATCTACCACTGGACTTGCAAGCTTTAGTTTTAAAGGCAAAAAATAGAAAGTCATTTTTCGGGATACATTTTCTGTCAAGGGGCAGTTTCTGTGGACAGAAAAATGATTGTCAAATGCATTTTTGGAGCAGATTTGCATACTAAGCACGAGTTCGAACCAGGTAGCCATGTCAGGCAATTACTGCATCAGCAGAACAATGTTTTATAGCTTAATGTGATGGTCACAGGATTTGAATCTCAGAGACTTGTTGGCTTACAAAATGCTAGAGGGAAATTGAAAACTCCAAAAAGCATCCCGATGATCTTTACAAATCAGGCCAGGAATTAATTCAACAATCAGACATTTTTATAAGCAATGTTGATTTATTATGTTTAACTGATTGTAGCCTCTTTCTTCATATTCCTCTCCTCTGTGATAGGGCAGCATACATTCAGAGGCAAGCTATCCACGTCTTGTCTGGGTTTACTCCGGGCAAGAAGGGTGAGGGTGGAGGCATTGGGTGGCATCCCCGTCTGTTTATATGCATGTTGGATTTTGGTCAGCTGGGCATCCTGTTGGCACCCCAGAAAGGTGCCACAGAAGACAAGTGGGGACTACATATCTCAAAATCCCTTTTCCTAATTTGCCTGCCAGTGAGAGGAACTTGCACAAGATTTGGAAGATCAAAGAGCAGGAGAAGCCATGATTCTCTGGAGGGAGTTGTAGCAGATGTGTGCACAGAGGGGACGTTCACAACTGCTTGAGAACCACCTGAAGCTTCAGTGCTTTGGGCTAAGGACTTCAGCACTGGCTTCCAGACCCTCCATGGTGGCTTCTCTGATCTTTATTTTCCAACCCTTCCAACAGCTGTATAGCCCCTAACTCCAATACCTGGAATGCGCAGACTAACTCCTGGTGTACTGAATGAACCCTGGGTAATGCAGGGTGTTTTTCAGAAAATCATGACACTGTATGGAGCAGCAACTCACCAACAATTTCCTTTAATTATTTCTTACAGAATCAGAGGTTGTTAAAGGTGGAGGAGATCTCTGAGGTCACGTAGGCCTTTAGTTCCTCGAAATTTGCATTTCACTGTCAAGGACAATTTTAAAAGTTTGTGTGACTGACTTGGGACTGGAAATTTTTGTTTTGCTAGGAATATTTTTATGTTTTTCAAGTTAACTATCATAATTGTTTTTTTTTTTTTTAAAGAAAAGGCATTTAACATCCCTTTTCAACAAGAGGACTAAAATATCAGTATAAAGGATAGTATTTAAAAATTGAATACATTTAGCTTTATGAAAAGTTTACTACAACTTTTTTTCCCACTTTATTATAGGCAGATCTAAGCTGAAGTCTTTGTTTTACACATAAGAAAACCAAAGCCCAGGTAAGAAAAGTGATAGTTCATCACAGAAATTATTTGAGGCAGAGTTAAGGCCAGAACCCTGTTCTCCCTACCTCTAGTCTAGGATTTTTCAATCTTGGCACTATTGACATTTTGGGCTAGATAAATCTTTGCTGGGTGGGGGGCCAAAAGGGTGGCTATCCTCTGCATTGTAGGGTATTTAGCACTATCCCTGGCCTCAATCCCCTAGATGCCAGTAGCTTCCTCCAGGTATGACCAGAAATGTCTCCAAGCATCTCCAAATGCTTGTCCCCTGTCTGAGAACCACTGCTCTAGTCCAAGGAAACTTCTATGCTAAGCTACTTGTGAATTTATTTTCACTTTTGTCACCAATAACCAAAATGCAAAATAAGCAATTTTTAAAAGTATCAATTATCTTTTCACTGAAGATAAACAGGGAGAAAACTTTTGGGGGCACATGGTGGAGGAAGAGGCATGCAGAGTGTGCAGAATATATGTCTGGGAGTTACCACGGGAGCAACCCTGGGAGACCAATTCATGTCATACCAACAGATTGATTAATTAACTTCATAACAATAGCTCCTCTTTACTGAATGTGCTAAGCTAGGCACTTTGTAGGTATGATCTCATTTTCTTGCTGCTCAGAAAGTCTGCAAGGTAGGTATTTTTCATCTCCATTTTATGGAGGTAGAAACAGGCTCAGGGAGATCAAAGCCACCCACCTGGGAAGTTGAGCTCTTTCCACTGTGCTGCTTCTCCAGGTGAGCCAAGTATGTGAGTTTCAGTGATGCTGCAGCCTCCTGCCCCAGGTAGCTCAGGCTTGGTCCGGTTTGCTCACCATTGCTTACACATGAGATTCCAGGAAGGGTGGTGGGGTTTAGGGGACCATTGGCACCACAGTTTTGATCCCCAAAGAGGCTTCCAAGAGTTCCAAATGGCTTTTCAGCCTTGACTTCCATTACTTTCCAATAGAAGACTTTCTCCAGCTGGGCCATCTTCCTCTGGTCCCCTGGAAACTCTCACGATCTTCCACTTTTGCATTTTATTCATCCCGTTGCTTCCACATGGATGCCCTGTCTTTTCAACCACTCCGTCTGGTACATGAATCCTGTTCTTTGGGATCTAATTCACATCCTGCCTTTTCTATAAAATCCTGCTGGGCCGGACCAGCCTTTTTGCAAAATCCTTTAATACCATATTGCTCCTATGGCTCTAAGTATATATCCCACTTATTGTTGCTGATCTTTTCATAAAAATGCACATTTTTTTTACACTTTCATAACCAGACATACACTGCTGGAGATAAGAACCTAGGGCGTTTGGTTCCCATCTTGATTCTGTACTGCCTAATTGTGCAATCTTGACTATGTCATCTAAGCTTCCTGAGGTCCAGTTTCTTCACATGAAACAAAAGGATGATAATAATCCCCCTGTCTGTGGTCATAAGGATTAAATAAGAGGGCAGGTCAAAGTCCTTTATAAATTGCAAAACTCATCACAAATGTTTTCAGTATGATGATTATCCCCTGTATATAATATATTGTCAATGAATATTTGCAGATTTATTAACTGGAATAGTCTCACTGGCAAATGTGCTATGCAAAGGCAGGGTTAGCTCAGGACCGCTGAGGTCGGGCAATGTGCTTAGGCTCCCTGCACTGGGCCAATGCTGGCTACTAAGGAGTTAGGGTGTTTAGGTACAGAAGAGATCACAGAGTGCTTATGGTAGGCAGGATTCTAAGTTGATACCCCATGAGTCATGCCTTTATATAATCCCCTCTCCTTGAGTAGGAGTGAAATCTGTGACTTGCTTCTAGCCAGTAGAATATATTTAATAATAAATCTGGTATGATTTCACTCCCATGCATGACATCAGCGAGGGAGCCTCCTGCTGGCTTTGAAGAAGCAAACTGCCATGTTGTCAGAGGGCCTGTGGGAGGGCACGAGGCAGGCCTTTCTGCATCACTCCGTGTTTGCAAATCATCTTCCTGGGCTCATTCCGAAGGGTACGGTCTCAGTGTTCATCTGCCGCTCAGGTCCAGGAATCACCCTATCTCCCCTCAACACTCAACAGAGCTACAGGAAGAGTCAAGCTTCGGGAACTTCGTGTCTGGCTGCATTCCCTTCTCTGGTATTCTTTTTCCATTTACACCTGAGACGGGGGCCCCAAGGACCCTGTTCTCTTATTCTTTCTGTTTGCCAGTCACTTCCTGTCTCCAGAGCATGCCTGGTCTCTCTCTTACAGCTGTGGAGGAAATGGCTTATGGCAGCATCTAACAGACAAAGAAACCAAGACTCAGAGTCATGAAGTCACTTGCCTGTGGTCACGCATGGTGAGCAGGCAGCCAGGTGGGATCTCAGATGTCAGTTCCAGCCTGATCCCACCGAGACCCAGCCGCGTGGCCACACAGCATGGTGGGTCTGGTGGCTGGTGGCCATCAGCTGTGCCCATCAGCTTTGTTCAGTGTTTGCACATATAGAACCATACTACAAATGCTGTTATTCTCTAGTCCAAATTAGAGTTGGTGATGGGTCTTGATTTGGTGTTGAGAGAGGGCTGGGGGAAATGTAAAATGATGCTCAAAGATGCTCTTTGTTTGTTTCAGACTTAAAAGCAGATGGTGAACAAATAGCTCCAAAGCTGTTTAAAATGTATGTCTGCTCAGAGTGCTTCCTAATTCCCATTGCACAGTAGCAGAGGGAAGCTGGAGGAGGCTAGACCATCCCAGGAGGATCACGGAGTCCCATTTTTCTGGGGGTGAGGTGAGAGGTTGAGGGTGTCAGCAATAGTCCTTTCATTTTGGTTTGCTTGGTCCTGGTAGATAGCAGCTGTGAACAGGAGGACAAGAAACAAATTTAGGAAGAGTAGAATTCTTACAAAAAAATGCGATTACTCCTGAGAACTCTGGGAATGCCTGGGAAATGTGGGAAGGCCTCTTGTGAAGGATGCTGCTGACAGCAGCACGTGGCCTCCAGGTGCCAGGGCAGTTTGAACATTGCCAGTCAGATGTGTGAACAAATTGGAGCTCTTTCAGCATGTGGTTCATATTCTCCCCGCATGGCCTGAAGAGAATGCAGCCAAGCCAAGGGTCTAGATTTTGGGTTGAGCAAAGACATTTGAAGGCAGCAGATTAATGCAGAAGAAGATCTTAAGAAAGCAGGACTTTATTTCAGAGAGTGATGAGATGTCAGGGCTGGAAGGGAATTCAGAGGCCATGGAGTTCAGGGTCAGCTAACAGATTTCATCTTGAGTGACATCCCTGCTGATTTCCAAGAGCACAATGCTGAAAGTGGACTTGGGCTCAGTGGGAAACTGTGCTGTGATAGATTAGCAATGTCTGTCAAGGGTGCCGAGTAGGGAGTGATAGCATATGACGTGCATACCATTTGCTTTCTCTGGTGGTTCAACCAACACATTTGCAAATGAGTAAACTGCAACCTAAGAAGAGAAGTGACATTTCCATGAGACATATCCAAGCGATAGTGGCAGGGCAGGTCTATGCTGATCAGTTTACCACTCTCATTCAGGGCTTATCCATTTATTTATTCATTTAACAAATATTTATTTAACATCAACTCTGTCACAGGTATTCTTACATTTCAGCTCTTAGCTTTTAATGCAAATATATGCTTAGCTCTTTATCTTTTGCAAAGGATCAATGTCCTTGGTTAAGTCCTGAGATGAATGTGTTTTAATTTCCTGGATGATGCCATTGAATGCTTGCCATGCAGTAGAAACTGTCTTCAACACTTGGTGGATCCGAAGTAGTATAACATAGTGGGCAAGACCATGGACCCTGGAGCCAGACTTCTTGGGTCTCAATCTTGGCTTTGATTATTTAACCATAAGAAAGTTATTTAAACCCACTGCACCTGCATTTTCTCATCTCTAAAATGGGGCTAAGGATAACATTATTTACTTCATAATGTTGTTGCAAAGATTAAATTAAAAAGCCCTTAAAACAATGTCTGGTGCTTCATAAATGTTAGTTATTATTGTTTTAAATTTAATATTCACAATAGCCCTATAAAGTGGATATGATTAGTGTCTCCATTTTATGGAACAAATTGTCTGAGTATAGATCATGTCTCTGCTACTGATTGACTATGTGATTTTGGGCCTCAGTTTCTGAACTGTGAAATGGGATAGTAATCAAACATGCAGTGTTTTCATAATAATTAAATAAAGTAATGCACCAAAGTGCCTAGAACAAGGTACTAGAACATTGTGTATCATCACCATCATGTGCAAAGGTGAAGTGTGATAGAGTAGCTTAAAATCTGCAGCTGTAAAGATTCTGTAAAGATCTCTGCTTGAATCTGACACTCCTCTCTTGCACCCACACATCCAACTATTTATGTGTCAATGGCACCCCCTTTACAAGATTGTCTAAACCAAACTCCTGATTTCTCTCCTCCCCCAGGGAGACCTGTGTCAGGGAACAATACCAGCTCAGGGACTCCCATATCCCCATGAGTGTGAGCCAGGCACCCTGACATCTCCCACGCTGGAGGCCTGCCCTATCCCCACATCTGCTCAGGTTTATTTCCTATTTCTTGAACACCTTCATGCCTCTCCACCTCCATCGCCTCCTCTCTGGTCCAAGTCACCATCACCTCTCACTGGATAGCTGCAGTGGGTTTCCAGAGATCCTCTGCTGACCTATTTGCATCTTTCTCCAATGCTTTCTCTACACTTCAGCCAAAGAGATTCATGTATTAATAAAATGCAAATTTCACCATTTTGTGTCTTTCCTTTCTGTTCACCCCACCCTAAACACACCCTTAAAACCTAAACTCACACTTGAAGCCATCCCAGTGTTGTGATGAGAAGGATCCCACCCCTTAACATGGCCTATCTGCTCCAGCCTCACCCTGAAGCTCCCTGGCCTTCTGTCCCACCAGTGTCGTGTTTTCTCTCAGCCCTGGGCCTTTGCACATGCTGCCTTCTGCCAAGAACAGCCCTGTCCCGACCAACCTTACTAAGTTAACTCTAACTCAACTTTCAGCTCTCAATAAAGCAGGCAGAAATTTGATTTGGCTACAACACTTGGAGATAAGAAATGGCACATTATTTATTTTAGAAAATCAGATTTTAAGTTCCAGTTCATTAAGGAGGCAAGAAATTCCATTTCTGTTGTTGTTGTTGTTTTGTTTTATTTTGTTTTAGGTGAGCAGGAGTTAGGCAGTGTCCAGAGTCTCTGGTCTTCAGAGGTCCCTGGTGCAGTGCTCACTTTCCTAGCTCAGAAGATCCACGCCTCTAGGCTGTGCTTTGCATGGGGGTCAGTGCTGAGGCTGGGAGCCTTCGTGCCTCTCCCAGCCGCTGGTCCACTGCCAGGCTATTTACCCATGGATATTAGGTCCTGGAACCTCCCTAGGGGCTGGAGAGGAGGAGTGCTGCTACTTTTTACTGCCAACAACCTCCCAAACCACATCTTTTCCTAACACTGGGCATCTCTCCCTCTCCCAGTGGGTTGTTTCTATTTTCAGCTCTCCAAGCCCTTCCCTTGGGCTCCAACTTCACTGGAGTGACTCATATATGGGTCTTTGGAAATACAGGGAAGACCTGGAGATAGTATTAATAGAAGGGGAAGGAGATACTCACATTAATTTTTGTTAGTAACTCACCCAGGTACATCAGTAAAAACAATTGACTTTTTACTATATTTGTGCCAAATATCCCTTTGGCAATCTGATGAATCCTATGAACTCCCTTCTTGGAATAATGTTTTAAAATCCATAAAAGATGCAGGATTGCAATTCTATTGAAATAGGTTATTGAAATATATTTTAAAATTTGTAATGTCCTAGTATGTATGTGCTTCTTTATTAATTTGTTAACTATCAGGATCTCCTGGTGGGCATAATCACTAATACAGGCATCGCTTGTTTTATTGAGTTTCACTTTATTATATTTCTCTCAAGTTGAAGGTTTGAGACAGCCCCGAGTCAAGCAAGTCTATGGGGCCATTTTTCCAACTGCACGTGCTCACTTCACGTTTCTGTGTCACATTTTGGAATTCTCACAATATTTCAAATGTTTTATTTGTGATCAGTGATCTTCAATGTTATCATGTCTATTATAATTTTGGGGGGGCACCATGAACTGCACCCTTATATGACTGGGAACTTAATAGATAAATGTTGTGTGTCCTGAAGCTCCACTGACCCGCTGTTCCCCCATCTCTCTCCCTCTCCTTGGGCCTCCTTATTTCCTGAGACACAACAATATTGAACGTAGGCCTCTAAGTTCTCCAGGGAAGGGAAGAGTCACATGTCTCTCACTTTAGATCAAATTAAACTAGAATTCATCAAACTTAGTGAGGGAGGCATGTTGAAAGCCCAGATAGGCTGAAAGCTAGACTTCTTGTGCCAAACACTTAGCCAAGTTGTGAGTACAAAGGAAAAGTTCTTGAAGGAAATTAAAAATGCTACTCCAGTGAACACACACATGATAAGAAAGTGAAACAGCCTTACTGCTGATATAGAGAGAGTTTGAGTTGTCTGGATAGATCAAACCAGCCACAACATTCCCTTAAGCTAAAGTATAATCCAGAGCAAAGCCCTAACTGTCTTCAAGTCTCTGAAGGCTTAGAGAGGTGAGGAAGCTGCAGAAGAACAGTTGGAAGCCAGCAGAGGTTGGTTTATGAAGTTTAAGGAAAGAAGTCATCTTCATGACATAAGAGCGCAAAATGAAACAGAAAGTGCTGATGGAGAAGCTGCAGTAAGTTGTCCAGAAGATCTAGCTAAGATCACTGATGAAGGTGGCTACACTAAACAGCAGATGTTTCGGTGTAGATGAAACAGCCTCCTACTGGAATAAGATGCCAACTAGGACTTTCATAGCTAGAGAGGAGAAGTCAATGCCTGGCTTTAAAGCTTCAAAGGCAGGCTGACTCCTTGCTAGGGGCTAATGCAGATGGTGACTTTAACCTGAAGCCAATGCTCCCTTACCATTCCTAAAATGTCAGGGCCCCTAAAAATTATGCTAAATCTACTCTCCACATGCTCTACAAATGGAACAACCAACCTGGATGACAGCACATCTATAGCATGGTTTACTGAATATTTCTCAACACTGTTGAGACCGACTCCTCAGGAAAAAAAAAAAACTCTTTTCAAAATATTACTGCTAGGCCTGGTGCAGTGGCTCACACCTGTAATCCCAGCATTCTGGGAGGCCGAGGTGGGAGGATTATTTGAGCTCAGGAGTTCAAGACCAGCCTGAGCAAGAGCGAGACCCCGTCTCTACTAAAAATATAGAAAGAAATTAGCTGGACAAGTAAAAATATATAGAAAAAATTAGCTGGGCATGGTGGCACATGCCTGTAATCCCAGCTACTTGGGAGGCTGAGGCAGAAGGATTGCTCGAGCCCAGGAGTTTGAGGTTGCTGTGAGCTAGGATGACACCATGGCACTTTAGCCCGGGCAACACAGTGAGACTCTGTCTCAAAAAAAAAAAAAAAAAAATACATATATATATATATATATATATATATATGTATATATTACTGCTCATTGACAATGCACCTGGTCACCCAAGAGCCCTGATGGAGTTGTACAAGGAGATTAATGTTCTTTTCATGCCCATCAACACAATATCCATTCTGTAGTCCATGGATCAAGAAACAATTTCTATTTTCAGATATTATTGTTTAAGAAACACATTTCTTAAGGCTATGTCTTCCATAGATAGTGATTCCTCTGATGGATCTGGGCAAAGTAGCTGAAAACATTCTGGAAAGGACTCACCATTCTGGATGCCATTAAGAGCATTTGGGATTCGTGGGAGGAGTTCAAGTATCAACATAAACAAGAATTTGGAAGAAGTCGATTCCAACCCTCATGGATGACTTTGAGGAATTCAGTACTTCAATGGAGTAAATATTAATAACTGCAGATGTGGTGGAAATAGCGAGGGAATTAGAATTAGGAGTGGGTCCTGAAGATGTCACTGAATTACTACATGTCATGATAAAATATGATTGGATGAGTAGTTGCTTCTTATGGATGAGCAAAAAAAGTAGTTTCTGGAGATGGAATCTACTCCTGGGGAAGGTGCTGTGACCATTGTTGAAATGGCAACAAAGGACATCACATCCACTTAGTTGATAAGAGAGCAGCAGAGTTTCAGAGGCTTGGCTCCTATTTTGAAAGAAGTTCTACTGTGGGTAAAATGTTATCAGACAGAATCACATGCTACAGAGAAATCTTTTGTGAAAGGAAGAGTCCACTGATGCAGGGAACTTCACTGTTGTCTTATTTTAAGAAATTGCCACAGCCACCCCAACCTTCGGCAACCACCACCCCGATCAGTCAGTGGCCGTTAACATCGAGATAAGTCATCGAAGGCTCAGATGACTGTTAGCATTTTTTAGCAGTAAAGTATTTTTAAATTAAGATACGTACATTGCTTTTTTTAGACATAATGCTAATGTGCACTTAATAGACTACAGTGTAGCATAATCATAACTTTTACATGCACTGGGAAACCAAAAATTTGTGAGACTTGCTTTGTTGTGATATTTGCTTTATTGCAGTGGTCTGGAACCAAACCCACAGTGTGTCTGAGGCATGCCTGTAATTTTAAAGTAGTCAGCGAGGGCAAACACTATTTCAAGGTCTCTGTAACAGCTGTAGTATTACTGCATTTGTTGGCCACATTCAGAAATGGAAGGAAATGCTATATTTCAGTTAGAGGGTAGTGAAAATAAAGCTGTAATAATTTTCTTATCTAAGGCCAAGAACCTCCCTGCATTAAGTTCAGGTGGAAAAGCCCTTCCTCATCACAGTTTTTCTACCCTCTTGTTCATTTATCACTGAGCACCCTATGCTTTTTTCCATATCCCTTTTCACAGTTTGCAATTACAAATCAATTGTATGATTATTTGATCATACAGTAAACTATAAACTCACTGAGGGCAGAGAGCACTTGTCTTATTTGTAATTATATTTCTACAGCAAATACAGCCCCTGGTATGTAGTGGGTGCTTAATAAGTGCTTGATGAACAAATGAACAATGAACAAATGTTGAGTCAGTTGACCAGCCCCAGCGGGTCAGCGGTGCCTTCTCTTACGGATACAGACACGACGGCTGCAGCAGCTCCACACATTCAGTCTCCATACGACAACGTCCAAAAACAGGAATGGGGAGGAAGTTCCCTTTAGGTATCATCGTGGAACTAGGTCATATGTCTTCTCTGAAGCCAGTTGTTAGCAAATGGGACGTAGAGTGCACTGATTGTTTTAGACTAATCGTAAGTCTTCCTTTGGGACACATTGCCAGCTAATATCTCCAGCTGAAGTGATGGGAGTTTTCACAGCAAGGAAGAATGGGGCAATGCCTGTGAGCACATAATCAGTTGTGTTGACTGAGGCATGGCGCCTAGGTGGCAGTGATGAGGAGTTAAGGATACCAGGAGCTAGAACTAGACGAATACCCTTTGCCAGCACAGTGGCTCCTCTTTAACCGCCTCTAACAGCGCATTTATTTACATTGAAGGGGAAAATCCTGTTGCTCTTAACATAGGGCAACAACAAAACATAGAGCAACACAGAGCAAAAACTCAGAGTTGTTATGGATATTGCTTTAAAATCTAAAGAGATATAAGGGCTTCTAATTTTTAAAATGGATTTTTTTTCCACCTGAAGTATTTACATACATAACTACCAGTGTTTGCCTATAAATCTTCTGGAAGCCTATGCCACAGCTAACAATTGTTGCCTCTTGGAAGAGAACCTGGCAGTCTGGGGTAAGATAGAGGCTCACTGTTCATACGTGCCCTTTGGTATCATTTGGGATTTTAGCATATGCATGCAATATTTTTGCAATTAAAAAAATTGGTTTGTTTACAAAATAGATTCAGGTGATCATTTTCTATTATAAAATTTCCATTAGCAAGACATACCCAATATAGACAATATAAACAATATTTTTAAAATATCTTCGATTTAACTAGCATCTATTATGTGCCAAATAATTGTTTTCATTTGTTATTTCATTTAACCTTCACAACAACCCTGGAAGGTAAGTGTTAATATATCTATCTTATCCATAATAAAATTGAGACCCAGTGAGATTAACTATTCTGCAGATAGTCAATCACATAGACATAAGCAGCAGACCCAGGGTTAAAATCTAGATCTGTTTAACTTTAAAGTCTACAGTTTTGCAACGATACTAGGGTGCTGCTCTCAGTATGTGGTAGTAGAAAGAAAAAATGGGAGGGGGACAGTTGATTCTTATTATTTGCTGTAGTTGTAGTCTATAAAGTCACTGAGAACACTGAATTGGGGAATACTGAACCATTTTGCTTAAAGACAGCTTTTTAATGTATATTGCTAACTCTTTAACATTGGCCTTAGCCAACGTCAGCTGAAAGAAGCTTATCTAACGCAGGTATTTTCTCTGTAAAGCACGTCACAGCCTTCTTGAGCTTAGGAACACTAGACAGCACTTCAGCACTATGCTTGGGGATGCATTTTAAATAGCAAATCACCAAAAAAAGCACAAAAATTTAAAAAATGTGCCACTAAATAGACCGCAAAAAAGACATTTGTTCATTATATAAGAGCAGAAACAAGAAGGCAGAGCATCACCTCATTGGACCTCAGCTGGAAATGTGCACGTCAGGTGACTCAACTTTTCCACTGCCTGCACGTGTCCTTGAATGACCATGAAAGTGCCACAGGTATTGATTTGGGGATTACAAATAAATTTTAGGCAAGTAGGCAAATTCACAAACATGGGATCCACAAATGATGAAAATGAACTGCACATTGTTAGCATTCGGGTCAATTATCTTCTGGTATTTCTAAGTGAAAAAGATAACTGAGGCTCTTTCTTCATCACTCACATAAAGTATGACCCCCCATTCATTAGAATCTACTGGAATATGGCTTCCATTCATTCCAGCGCTCTCTAGCGTTCTTCTCATGATGTATTTTCCTGTATAGCACTTATTGCCACTTGATCCATTATTTGTTTAGTGATCTGTCTCTTCCGCTGGAACATAAGCTTCATGAAAACAGGCACTTCATCTTGTTCAGTCTTATAATGCCATTGCCTCTAAGAATGCTTGTTGCATAGTAGGCCTTTGGTAAATATTTTGTTGAATGAGTGAAGAAATGAATAACTATTTTGTACTTGGCATTTGGGTGTGATCAAGCTCCATGACTTGTATGATGTCTCAAAAGCAGTTTGATGGAGCTGCCAGAATCCTTGGCTTATAACTCTGTGTACACCACATTCCCACCCGCCACCATAAGAGAAACCCAGCACAGTCTGTGTTTCTGAAACTCTGCTGAAAATGCATAAAGGTTAAGCTCGGTGCTAAAACCACTGACATTTGAACAGCCTCAATGAGAAAGCGAAGTGGTTGCAAGAAGCATTCATTTAAGGTTTTATGCTGGAAGTGTGAGCGCCCACGGTAACGACTCTTAAAGCACCATATAGACTTGCTGGGATTTGGAAGGGGAGGGTGAGGTGGAAATGCTGTTCATTAAAATAACAACACACATATGCTAGGTCCTTCCAAGCGAAGGTTGGTGGAGCATGGCGAATGGTGGGTCAAATTTAATTATCAATGCACCATAAACAATGTTCTTTGCTGAGTAAACTCTCTTTGCACCAGAGTACAGTTAGAGCTGCTTGTCTTAACTTTGCTTCAAGAACAAACTCAAGCCTTACCATTCTGCAAGAATCCTTGGCAGACTCCCAGGCTAGGAATTTTTCCTCCCCATCCCTTGCTAGTGCTAAAGCAAGGCTCCCGTTGCAAGACCATAGCTTATTCCATTTATTTATGTATTTCAAATTTTCACCTACTTTCCAGCAGTGCCTTCCTTCCTGGTATCCCTAAGTTTAGTCTTGCCTCTTCCTAACCAATCTTCCATTCTAAGATCAGAGTGTTTTTGCTGAAAAGCAAATTTGATCATGCTATTTTCCTGTTTAAAACCTATTAAGGGCTCCCTGCTGTCCTTCAGATAAAGTCTGAACTCCATTCCCCACCTCCAGGTCCAAGAGGAAACAACATTGGACATGAGATGATAGCATTGAATTTGGTTGATTGGTGAGACATGGGGATTCATTAGTATTCTTTCTACTGTTGTATATGTTCACATTTTTCCAAAATAAAGAAAAAAGAGAAAAATGTTTCCTAGAGGTAGCTGGATCTTTGCTGAACCTTGAGTTGGAGTTCTCCAGGAGAAAGAGGTTAGGAAGAAGCATTATGACCTGAGGGACCAGCATTTGCAAAGCCTTAAAGGTTCCACTGGGACTTTGTAGGAGCCCACGCACTTGATGGAGCACCAATCTGAAAGGCATTTTACATCCCCCATCAGTCCCAGCTGTGCCCGTGCGCACCATTTATGCCTTGTCAATTTCATCAAAGTGACTGTTTTCATTTATCTGAGTCAGAGGATATCGAAACTATATTTTAATGTATGTTACAGAGACTGAAGTTTACACCGAGTGACACCATCCTGTTGGGGGCCACAGTGATGCAGGGTGGTTGGAGAGTCACCTGAAGAGTCACATGAGTCACATGAGGAGTCCGGTAGATGAGTGTAGAGAAGGAGCAGACCGAGGTACAGAGTGAGTGTTTGATGACTGAATAATGAATGTACTAGCTGGGAGAAGAAATGTATGAAGCATGAAGAGACTTGAAATAAGAGTCCAGTTAGGTGGAAGACATTCAAGACAGTTAGAAATGGCTTAAGAACAGACACGGTAAGAAGGGTTCACATTTGTTAGGTACCCTATGATGTATATCAAACACTGGACTGAGCCCTGGACTTGGGTCTGTTCTTTTAATTTGAAGCTTTAAGGGGAAGCTCAGTAGGAGCTTGCATAGTAAAAAATGCTTCATGGAGTACCTGGAAATTCAGATGGTTTTAAAGCACCAACTTTAATAGAGAAAGCCTGTGGAAACATCTGGTCTCCACCATCTGATTTGTTTAACACTAAGTTGGCTGTTTGAAACTGGGTTCCCTCAGCATGTGTGAATTGTCAAGTCACGGGGAATATTCCTCTCTTCCATAACAGCTATGTTGATGATTTTTTCAGGGGAAGCATGTGAGGAAGAATTGGAGTCCACGGAAAAACATGAATCTCGGGAAGATAAAATTTTCCAGAAGTTTGACCAGAACAGGTAAAGCAGAATTCATATACTTCTCTTTTGTATTCTTTTTAGATCATGTTTTATGGGTATAATCCCTGAGAAGAAATAACTCTTTATAATAAAGCCAGTCTCTTCCTTAGGAGGCTATAAAGCAGGCTTTTGTTATCTTGTTATAGGAGTTCTTCACACAGATGTCCCTATAGAAAGGTGGTTTTTTTTTTTTTTTCAGTGCTGATCCATTTAATAGTTACGGGAAAACTAAAGGTTATACTGTTTAACATATAGCATTCATTTTCTAAAGAAAGAGTCAGAGATTGACAATGAAGGAGATGTTACCTATGCTACATGGAGTTTAGGGACGCATGACACAAAGAAAAAGAAAGTAGATATTTTTTGCCCATTTTTCAACAGGGACTTTTGGCTTATAGGACTGACGTGATGAGTTAACAGAAAGACATTGTGGTTTTGTGAAAAGAATATGGGCTTTGGTGTCAGCAAGACTCAGGTTTGAATCCTGGCTTCATTGGTGATTTAATGATATTCTGCTGGAGCCTCATCTAAGTGTGTGAAGGAGAAAATTGATGGTGTTGTGAGGATTAAGTGAGATTATAGACCTGTAGTAATTGTGCAACGAATGTTTTCGCTCTTCATCTTCTGTTCTTCCACTGACATTATTCCCCTTAATTTCCTTCATCTAAACATATGAATCACTAAAGAAAGCTCAGCTAAATTCCCATAAACCAGTCACTGGATCCAATGAACATCCAGGGGTTTATAAGAAGACTAGATCTAGGTCGAAAATGCTAAGAAGGTGGGGTTTTTCTTAGCAATTTTAATGCTTGTAGCAAAGTATAGGAAAACCACTCAGTTGCTGTATGAAATTTATTGTAAAAGAGTTTACCCATGTTTGTGATGTTTATCTAAATGCCTTGTTTCACTTGATATTCGTGCCTTCTGTTAATAAAAATGGTTAAGGTTCTCTGTGTCTGTGTGAGGTCAGCACTGACGCTGGCTGCAGTTTGGATATAGAGCAGGGTAATGGGGAAGCCTCGCCCTGAGGGCTGACCCTGCCTCCCCAGGGCTCCTTGTCCTCAGGCTCCCGGCGGCTGGCGTTGGCCAGTAGGAGGTGCCGGTAGAAACAAAGGGAAGGAAGACCGAGTGGGAGGTGTGGCTGCCCTGCTCCCGCCCTGCTGCAGCCCAGGGTTCCAGCCAAGCTGCCTCCCTTCTCAACATCATCTCCTGGTGGGGGACACCTCCCTCCACAGCCCAGGGCTCAGTATTTTCTTCCCTGATACCCTCAGACCCAGGAATGGTACTGGCTTTGCCTGGTGGCTGGTGCTTGGATTCCTTGACATCCCTTGTTAGGTCCCGGGACTCTGCTCTGTGAGTGGTCCCTTCAGTCTGTTCTTGCTAGAACCCTCCTGGATGCACTGCTTCACCCATCATCAGATGCTCAGGCCTTGCACAGCTGGCCTTAGTTATCCCATGATGCTCTCTCCTCCCTCTCCAAGGGGCTCCTTGCTCTAGGCTTTGAAAGCTATATACTTGTGGCTGCCTGGAGACACCATGCTGCTGTCCCTTGCTCTGTCCTAATGAAACATCTTTCTCTCTGTGGTGCCCTCTCCCAGGCCCACAGGGTCTTGTCTGGTCCCTCTCATCTTAGCTAAGGCTGTCCCCTCTTCCTGGACATCTTCCCTATCACCCCCAGGTCAGGCTGGGTGTCCTTCCTCTCATTCCCACAACACCCAATGCTCCCGGGTCACACTGTGCTTGGGGTACCCTCCAGACAGGAACGAGAGTCTATTATGTGTCTGCAACTCCAGTGCCTACCACGGTGACTAAGGGGCTTGATAAATGCCTGCTGAAACAAAACTAGTCATACTGGCCGGCTTTTCACTGGATGGTTCCTTCTTAGGCACAACAGGAAAGACAGGCAGAGAAGCCAGTTAGAAAGCTTCAATGAATAAGCAAACATAATTTTTGTTCCAAATCATATTTTCTGGCCACAAAGAACAAAGAGTAAGAGGGTAGTCTACACTTCAACCTGAAATGGGGCAAGTGTCAACTTCGGCTGGCTGCCAAGTGACAAACCTCAGTTCTGGTCTTTCTTGAAAGGAATCTTAATTAGAAAAGAAACATAAAATTGGTCCATTTATTTCCTTGACCCATTCTCCTACCTGTCTTTCAGGGAAAATGATCTTCCCATGAAATATTTTTGCAGGGGAACTTAAAGCTGTCCCTGATCTGTGTAGGATAAAAATATTTTTAGGGTACTTACAGTGCATACACTGTGGGAGCTCCTAACACTGGTGACTGAAAACCAAAAGGGTG
>RJWJ010020821.1:0-28623 GCA_004363605.1 Indri indri | reverse complement strand
CTACCTAAGAATCCTAAGCATGGATAGTACATCATTTTCTTCCTAACTCTTCCTCTCACTTCCAAAATCCTTTGTTGGTTTTCTTCATTAATAATCTCTGGTTCTTTCATCTTTTTCCTGCTTTTCCAGCTCTTTTCAGTGTACTTTACCCAAACTGGGATGTTGGCTTCCCTATATTCAATAAGGCAGCTCGTATACCATTATCAAATTTCTTCTGAATACTTAGAAGTTAAAGGTAGGTAGGGAATAAACAGTAGTTATCATTATTAGGATAACTGTCTGTGTCTTCCAAGACATGCCCCTTCTGACCATTTCTGTCATTAGACTCTGGCCCACATCTTGTTGATGATACGGACATTTCAACATCATATCTCTGTCTTCTCTTTCCCTGATCCATTGGCCACTAATGTGATTTTTCTGATTACATACACACACACACACACACACACACACACACACACACACACACACAAAATTCTATTCACCATTTGTCTCAAATCTTTTATGTTACTCAATCTTTTGGTATCATTCTATTATTATATATGTATGAATATATATGCATATATGTATATTTTCTGTGTGTGTACTTTTGAGACCAGAATGCTCTAAGAAAAATTACTGTAAGTAAATAGAAATATAGTGATTTTTGTAGATAAATCTTTGCCTGACACTTGACAGTGACAGCTTGGTTGTTAGAGATTGTGCATGCATGCTTAAAACATTGGTGCATGGTAGATGCTCAAACACTTGTAAGATGAAGATTGAATTTTTAAAGAACTATGAGTGTTTACAAGGGAAAAAACATGAGAATAAGAAACATGAGTGGGGAAAGAAATAATGTGAACCAATTTAGTATCACTTAAAATTATTTGGTCTGAGGTTAATCATCATTATCATTTTGTCAAATGCAAAACTATGCATTTCTTATTAACCACGGAAATGCAAAAGTAATATTGTAAACATAATATCGGTGAAGTCATTTTCTTTTTATTGTCATCTTCAAATTTCTAAGAAACTAATTTGAAGTCTTAAGAGTTAAATCCTAATGTTAATTTTTCTCACATTCCCAATATTAATATCCAAATCATATTACCCTGTGCACTTAATATTTTACAGCTTCTCCCTCTCTTAAAGAAAATGTACCCTCCCCCATACTCCACATTAGCAGCCAGCTAAACATGTTCTCCACAACGGTAATTAATATCAACAATAAGTATAAATCTCTAATTACTATAATTGGAGCATACCAGTATGATAGTTACTAGGTTAAATGCCAATTAATTATTGAAAATATGTGTTTACCTTCAAAATACATATTTGATTCAGTGACAACGAACTGGGAACTGTGCTATCTGGAAAATATAAACTAAGAGTCTCCTACACTACCTTTGATGACGGAGAGGTTCACCATGATTAAGCTACTGGGAATTTCAGAATGGCCTCTCCAGGAAGAGGAAGTTGGGATGCATAGTTTTCTTATAGTTACAATAATCTGGAAAAAGATGAAAACCAAGGAATCCAGCCCTGGCCTCTGTGGTCTAATAATAAAAGCTTAGAACAGAAATCTGGAAACCAGGGTAGATATCACAATTGTTGATTTTGGAGAATTGGAGCTTTAGAAAGTATTTTGAGCTCTTCCTGAGTCTGCATCCCCCTTCGGTGAAGATGTTACAGCTGGACACAATCACAGAAATTTTTTTAAGTATTAGAAAAAGGAAGAGACATTTGATTTTCACCACCAAACTCTGTATGTCACCAATTCTGCATGTCTTCCATTTTCTTTTTCCAAGTCTGCCTTGAAACAATTACTATGCAGTATAGAATCTCGAATAATTTATGAGCATTACATATTGGTTCTCAGACTGGAAAAATAGATAAACTTGGGCATTCCTGAAATTTACAAGGCATAAGTATTATTGCAGTAGCTTTAATTAATGATTTGCCTTATTGCCGCTGCTAGTGAGAAAATAATCATTTAAGGATTTTGTTTCTACTGTCTTTAGTTCTCAGCAAATGCTAGAGTTAGAGACTTGCTGTTTTTACACTGGTTTGAGATGACAAGCCGCCATTACTTACAAGCAATTTGGACTTCATTACAAATTGATGAAGTGATAATTGCTCTCTGTAACCTTTTATGTGCAAAGAATGCTGGTGCTGTTTGCATTATCTTTTTGCAATTTATACCTCTGTATTCAAGGACTTGTGATAGTTTGCCATATGTTAAACTACACTGAGATCTTTATAATTAAAATCATATTTTATGTCAAATTATGAAAATCTCTACATAATATGTTCTGTTTGATGTCTACTAAAATGCTGTTCATTGCAGAAGAAATTTGTGAATGATTCATCAAAGTAACAATCTCATCCATTCTTATAAGGAAATCTTGGTTTATAAAACATAAAGTCAATTGGTTTATTTTCAAATAATATGGTCATGATCTAACTTTCTGTAAGATGGTCCCAAAAAGTATTTATTCTCTGGAGTTTTTGCTAGCTCAGTACTTTACAATGCCATTGTAGAACCAATGTAATGATAATTGTGGATTCCATATAACAATGGCTTTAATACCAGAAATTTTTAAAGTAAACAGATTCTTTTACTTTTTACTTTTTTCTGATATTAAACTTATACATTAATTTCGTTTTGAATGTGATTATTATTATAGGCACCTCAGTGTAAAATCCTTAGAACTGAGACTGTCATGTACAGTTTACTTCTTAAAAGCTCCCTATATAACACATAAATACACTGGCTGTTTGAAAATGATATATTGGTAATTATTAAAAATACAATGTGAATCCTTTTCCTATATTAAGATACAAAAAAATCTTGTATATTACTTCTAGGGTTTTCTAAAATAGTCCCATTTTGTTCCTTTGTTGGACCTTGGGTGTGATGATAAAATCAGGCCAATTTTGCCTCCAGAAAGTGAATATCTATCTTGTATTCTAAATGCTGAATGATCAAGTTCATGAGTAATGATTTTTACTTATTTCATTTTTTTGTAAGTTGGCACATGAACTAGGAAGAATTAGAAGTTTTAAAACTGTGTTTTTCAGATGGGTGGGGTCCACAAATTGTTTTGATAATTTAAATACTCCAATATAAATAATTTATTTTTCCCTAATGAGGCTTAAAGACCAAATCAATGCCATATTTCTTAGTCATTACCATCAATTTATAAATCAATATTTATTTCCTTTTGTGATTAGATGCTGTGGATTAGAATTTCTATTTGTTTCTAATAAATATAAATAGAAAAAATATTATACTTCAAATACTGTTGATTTAGTTAAAAGTGTTGAAAACCTGCTATTCCTAATGGAAATAACTAACCTCTTTATTGGAGAAAAATTTAGAGACATTTATAATGGGCTTTACAGTATCTTATTTATTTATTTATCTACAAAATTTAAATATATTCTGTAATAAAAACTTTTTATTGTTCTATTAATATGAAAAATAATTTCTGTGCCTATTCCAAAAGGTGAAATTTTGTGTTGCATACTATGGAGGTCTAAAATTTAGCAAATGTCTATGAAACAAAACTAAACTAATCTTGCATACTTCAAGAATTAAATTTACAGATGAATAGGGCATTTAATAAGGGTTATATAATACAGAAATTTTAAGAATGGTAGGGTTATAGAAGGCACAGAGGAGAAAAGAGCACAGTCCAGTAGGCTATATACTGTAAGAAAGGAATAAAGAACGGAATATCCAATGGTCTTTTGAAAATAGTTGAAGAGTTCACATTGACAAGAAGTAGTATGTGCATACGTGAAACTTGTAATTAACTAATTTCGATTTAAACTTTTAGAACAATTAACATGTAGTTTAGGACCAGTTTTTAGAAAAATATAAATGCCAAACCAAAGAGTTTGAAAGATTTTGCATAGTAATAGGGAGCCATAAATTACTTTAAATTCAAGAATGCCATGGCAAAAAAATGTGTTTTCCTGCAAGCAGTAAGCAAAATTGGGCATGGTAAGAAGAAAGTACAGAAACAGCTAATATAGTAGTTTTAAGGTCATAAGTAACACACACAAATAAAGATGCTAGGTTAAAACTTCTCAAAATGTCTCCTAAGGATCACAGAAAGCCATACTTCACTGTTCTAAAAAGTCTTGAAACTTTTAAAGTCTTTTTACACTGAGAAAAGTTGCATTAAGATAAACTTAACTACTATAACAGCCATAGCAACAAAACCCCTCAAATATCTGTATATTTCTTCCCTGTGTAAAAGTCCAATGTGGGTAAATGGCATTAAGAATTGATTGTTTGTGGTCTTCTCTTTGTTATGCATAACTTACACTTTTAATTTTGGGGGAAGAAGGAGTATATTTATATTTTTACTTCAAATTTTCTTTCATAGTTCCTCAACATATA
Organism: Indri indri; assembly: GCA_004363605.1. NCBI lineage: Eukaryota > Metazoa > Chordata > Mammalia > Primates > Indriidae > Indri > Indri indri. The sequence continues at coordinate 24,230 of RJWJ010020821.1, read as the reverse complement.
TCCATTGAACTGATAGCACATTAAAATATGTCATGCATGAAGACACATGGTAATGACATCATTTAGTTTCACTTTATTTTGCCATATATTAATTGTACCAAAAACCTGGCTTAAATTAGGAAAAGATTAATAAAGATGAATTTTAGGTGGTAATATGTTTTATTCTTTTTTAAAATAAGCAATCAAACAGAACCACAAATATACAACAAAACCGTGTTATGTTGTCATTGGACACAACCAATTTGAGGTTTTGATCCTGGAATGTTTGTTCAGGCTCAACCAATTGCTAAGTGACTTTTTACTGAATATCCATCAAACAATTGCAATGTCATCAATATATTTTATCAAAATTACAAATTACTTTGTGTCAATGAACTCAAAGAACCTTGTAAATAATAAAAACTATAAAGTTTGGTATGAAATTACTTCACATCATTTTTTAAATGAGTAATATTAAAGTTTCTGTTTATTCCATAGTTCTTGCGATGTCTTTGACACCCTTGTCTTATGTTATTATCGTTAATTCTGACTCTCTCTCTCTTTCTTGGATTCTACAGTGGGAAGAGATCAGTGGTGTGGATGAACATTACACACCCATCAGGACTTACCAGGTGTGCAATGTCATGGATCACAGTCAAAATAATTGGCTGAGGACAAACTGGGTCCCCAGGAACTCAGCTCAAAAGATTTACGTGGAGCTCAAGTTCACTCTACGAGATTGTAACAGCATTCCATTGGTTTTGGGAACTTGCAAGGAGACATTCAACCTGTACTACATGGAGTCCGATGATGATCATGGGGTCAAATTTCGAGAGCATCAGTTTACAAAGATTGACACCATTGCAGCTGATGAAAGTTTCACTCAAATGGATCTCGGGGACCGTATTCTTAAACTCAACACTGAGATTAGAGAAGTAGGTCCTGTCAACAAAAAGGGATTTTATTTGGCTTTTCAAGACGTTGGTGCTTGTGTTGCCTTGGTGTCTGTGAGAGTGTACTTCAAAAAGTGCCCATTTACAGTGAAGAATCTGGCAATGTTTCCAGACACAGTACCCATGGACTCCCAGTCCTTGGTGGAGGTTAGAGGTTCTTGTGTCAACAATTCTAAGGAGGAAGATCCTCCAAGGATGTACTGCAGTACAGAAGGGGAATGGCTTGTACCCATTGGCAAGTGCTCCTGCAATGCTGGCTATGAAGAAAAAGGTTTCATGTGCCAAGGTAAGAGTCTTCTCTGTTTTCCTTACAGTGGTATTTCTCACCTGTGAGTTTATCATAGTGTAATTGAAAGAAATGAACTTGGTCTGAACTCACTTGGCAGAAAAACATGCCTCAAACTGACCAGAGTCTATTTTTGGACGTAATTTATCCCACTTGATGTGATAATTCATACTTTATTGTAGAAATACTAATGTGTTGGATTATGCAGCACTGGCCTATACCACTAGGAATGTGGTGGTGTTATATACACTGTTTTAAAGTTTTTCCTGCTATTTAATGACTACAGTAGTCTAACTCTAGACCAGTTGAAAAGAAAAAAGTCTCTTGTAAGTAGAGGTCAGAGGCACCTTTAGCACTCAGCTGATCTAATCCAACAAAATTGGATACTGAGATGACTATGTGTGCCTGTGCTCATCCATCTTATAGGAATACTTACTTTGTTGCTATAAAATATGTTTTTTTCTTCACTGACATCTGGGTGTCAAATAAGTGTTTACTTAAAAAGGACTAGTGATTTAAGGAAGATTATTTTATTTAGCAATCCAGAGCTGGTGCTTAACTTTTTGAAAAGTGCATTTTGCTCCATGATTTAGTTTTGTTACTGCTCAGATTATGTATACCCCTCTTCAGGATCAAATGAATATTTGATATTAATATAGTATCTGAGACCTGAACTCTGTTATCAAGTTAATTTTTATTAAAATTCTCTTCGTACTTGAAGTAGAATCAATTAAAAGATCATTCTTTCATATAAAATTATGTTTATCAGCTATACTACATAAAATCATAATCCCACTTAATCTCAAAATTTCTTATTTAGCATTAGGCAAGGTTTTACCCTTAAGAACACACTAAAATTAGTATTTGAATTTTAAATATATGTGTATATATATGGGAGAACTTAAGTACATAGTTCTTGGCATCTTGTCCATTTTGATACTTCCGTTTGCTGTTACAATACTCTGTCAAAGGTATTAATTGAGTTTGGTATTCTACTCATGGACATACAGAAAGTCACTGTTCTTAAATTCATGTAGAAGAAATAAATATGTTTGGCGTTTAAATTATCCTTTTTAAAAATCCAAACAGAACATAGCATTTTGGTTTTGACTATGGATACATATAAAAACATTTTTAAATGGTCTACTCTAGCCTCATACTCCCCCATGTTATATGGATGGTTGGAAAGATACCCTCAACACTGTTCCTAAAATAGTTTTGAAAGTTCTAAAATTAAAACAATATACTAGCTACTACTCGTTTATATACATGAGTGAAGAAAAGTCTCAATAGTCTTTATATCCCACTTTGAATTGTATTTTATCACTACAATGTTTATTTGTATTATATGTTATTGGTGAGATTTATTTTAAATAAAATCAGGAGAGCCTAGATCAGAAGAAATTTAAAAAGTTATCCACTGAACAAATATTGAATGAGCACCTACTTCATTCTGAACACTGTAGTAAGAATTAACTTTTTTAAACATTCATTAATTAGGCACTTACTAAATGCCATACATCATGTTGATTTGCTAAAAAATGTCCATGGGCTGTCTCATTTATTCCTCAAAATAACCTATCAGGTACTCACTATTACTATCTTCTATCTTCATTTGAAAAAATTGAGGAAAACAGAGCTTTGACAGGTTCAATGTCTTGCTTTAGGTCCCTCAGCAAGTTAATGCTGGAACTGTTGATACTGAAAATGATGTATTCTGGACCTTTAACACTGGGGCTGACATCTGAAACCAGGAAGTCTGGCTCCAAAGACTGCAGTCTTAATGCCATCCAGTGCTGCTTCCCTATCATTCAGGCTAATGGTGACAGAGACTAGGAACCCCACAGCATAAATTCTACTATAGTTAGAGGACTGCATTTTGAAGGAGGAGTAGAGCCACAGAGAGTTGGCACAAAGTAGCCACGAATCTGTTAATATAAGCCTTATCTATATCAATTTATTTCCCACATTTTTCTGTTTCTAGATTTTTTTTTTTTTTTTTTTTTTTTTTGAGACAGAGTCTCACTCTGTTGCCCGGGCTAGAGTGCCGTGGCTTCAGCCTAGCTCACAGCAACCTCAAACTCCTGGGCTCAAGCGATCCTACTGCCTCAGCCTCCTGAGTAGCTGGGACTACAGGCATGTGCCACCATGCCCGGCTAATTTTTTCTATATATGTATTTTTAGTTGTCCAGAAAATTTCTTTCTGTTTTTAGTAGAGACAGGGTCTTGCTCTTGCTCAGGCTGGTCTCGAACTCCTGACCTTGAGTGATCCACCCACCTCGGCCTCCCAGAGTGCTAGGATTACAGGCGTGAGCCACCGTACCTGGCCTGTTTCTAGATTTTTAAGAAAGAAGAATTTTTAGCTGCAAAATCATATTTTGGGAAGACTAAGTTTAGCCTCGGTGGTATTTTATAAAAGTTGGATGTGTGGATTGTCAAAACTCTTAGAAATGCAAATTTAATTCAATAAGTGTTTCTGACCATCTATTAGTACACAGTAATAATGTGTCAGACACAGGGGAAATATAGATGAATAAGTCATTGTATCTACCATCTGGGAGCTCACAATCTAATATGAAAGACAGGTACATAAATGAATAATTTTAATGAAAGACAAACCAATAAATCTCCTACCAGGGATACAATGTGCCTTAGCAGTGTAGGGTAAAGAGAGATTAACTTAGAATATTTTATAATTAATAATGGGAAATATAAATTAATAATAAGGAGGCTCTGTGTTGAGAGTTTTGGACTCATTACCATTGTGCTTAGAAACATTTAGGGTAGGGAGAAAGGACTAACTACTTTACACAGGTTAAACATTCCAGAAGGTGAGGTTTATGATTTATTTGTTGAAATATTATCTCAAAATGTGTCGGAGTCCCATGAGAGTGCTGTCTTCTGAGTTTGTGCCACAGGGATGCCTTAAAGAGGATCTAAATTTCATTATTAAGTCATTTTCTGACTTTAGTAACAAAATATTCCAAATTAATTATTCTACTCCAGACAAATAATTATGACAGTTAAAGTTCAGTGAGGCGAATGATGAAAATGTGACAATATCCATTTGATAGGAAAAACATATTAAGAAAAATGATTGCATTAAAAAACATATCCATAATTTCTAGAACTATGAATGAAATCAAAGTTATCTTTGTATAAGACCAGAATTATAACCATGGAATTATAATTCTCTTGTATATAATGTTTACTTTCACAACAGTTCTGCTTTTCTGGAAAAGAAAAAGTAGTGGGAAGTATATCTTGACCATTTATTTAAATATTCAACATTTCTTGAGTCTGTTAAGAGATGTCAAATCCTACATTGAACACTAGACAGAGAATGTGAACATTTTTACTGCTAAACTGGTTTGGTTCATAGTTCAAAAATGTGTGTGTGTGTGTGTGTGTGTGTGTGTGTGTGTGTGTGTGCGTGTGTGTGTGTGTGTGTGTGAGTTTTAAAAGATTTAGTTCTCTGCCTCTGAAGGAACATAGATTTTGAGTGGTTTATTAAACAGAGCTAAGTTAACACCAGTTTAAACTGGAAAATATGTTATTAATGTTTATGGGGAAGGAAATGTTGAGCTGTTGGTATAGGAGAAGATGAGTGATGGGAAAATAAAATTTTCTGCCATAAGATAAAATATGTTGCTGATTTTATTTCTTTTTTCTTTTGCCTAAGAAAGATAGAACACAGGAAAGCTAAGAGTAATAAATGGTACACCTTTCTTTTAATGATGGTTTAGAGGGAGAAAATAAGGGAGGATTGAAAGAAATATTAGTAACTAAAGTTAATCATTCAAATTTGGTTGCATGCCAAGCAAACAGAAAACACAGAAAAAGTCAGCTCCAGGAAAGTAAAGAGTACTATTACAACAAATTTGGTTAAATGGAAATGCACATAAAAACAACTAGACAAGCATACACTAATAAGGAGTAATGTAAAGATTGATAAGGAAGGTAAGAAATCATGCATCAGATGTTGTTTACCAGAAGCGTCTCTATTATGTCATTTTAAAATATGACTATCGTTTGAATAAGTTATCTCTCACATTTAATGGAAGAGAGGGAATGCATGGTATCTCTTTTAATTGACCATTGTGTAGCGTAAACCTTTAGGCCATGCTCCTGGGATCCAGGCAAACTTGCTGGATGTGCACAGTGTAGTAAAATATCAGGTTGAGTTATTTTTATGCGATACCAATAAACTTCCTTTTAAAAGAGTAAAATTGAAAAACTAAAATTTTAAAGTGACTTATTAAACCTAAATCACCTGCCATTTGCTTACAATCATTTGCATCAAGATTTTACTTGATTATTTCACTTGGGATATGATTCACATTTCTTATATCCCAGCATAACTCTTTCACTGCTTTTCTTTTTTTAAGATCGTAGGTGTGGGGACATTGTGCATTCATACCAAGGGAACATCGTGATCTTTTTTTTTTTTCTTTTAAATGCTGGCTAATGAATTATGTTATCTGTTTTGGTTTAGTTTGGAGAGAAGAAATGAAAATGCTATGGCTTTTTATATAGTCAATTAATTACATTTAAGGCAGATAGCTGAAGGTTACTATAAATATTCCTTCTCATACAAACTTTGTTTAGACGTAGTGTACCAAATACCTTATTAATGTCACTGAAGAATCTGTTGCTCTGTGCTTTATCTCCGCACATTCATTGTGGAATGCTAACTTTGTTCCTTGTTCTTTTACGTTAGCAGCTTAATAAAAAAGTGTGCTTGATGTGATGTATGAAGACACCTAGACTGATGACTATCTGAAATTATGTTTGTTTTACTTTACTTAGGATACCAGCTCTTTCTCTCCACTCATTTCTCTGTCAATTCAGAAATTCTTAAAGCAGCTGTCAAAGTCTCAATAACAGGATGATTTAAAGATTCTGCTTGCTCTGACAAAGGAGCTAGAGAAAATTGAAAACCTCAGTAGAATGTTCTTAGCACCTACTGAGTCTATATGCACAATCACAAGGCACCCTATGAAACTGCAAGGTATTCTATGTTTCAATAAATTCAGAAGCATTTTCTTCCAGTTGTTTTCAGATTAGAAGTTCCTTGAGGGGATACACCACTAATATCATTTTTAGAAACATCATGCTTAGAAACTAGCAGAGTTTAATTGAGTAGGTTCTCAATTACGTACTTATTGAATGAATAATTATGGGGAGATTTCTATGGCAACTATGTATTCTTGGAATATAAGCCCTGGAGAGAGAATACTTTACATTATTTACCTCTGATTCCGCTAGGCCTTTCAGAATGCCTTGCAAATAAAGATGTAATTGTATCTAATATAAAATGAACACATTTGACTATTAGATTACATACAGTTGCAACCAGATAAGGATATATTCATCTGAGTTCTAGAATGATGAATAGATAATGTAATAATATCTAAGAGAATATAATTTTGTTTTTAATGAATGTATGATGAATATTATTTTTCTGCCCTACAGAAATCAATTGCGCTAGATGTATACCTATAATAAACAAAGAAGTAAAGATTTTTGAAGATGCTGAAATAAATTTTATAATTTCTATCTCTTAAATTTACTCATCTAGTACTTAAAGCATTGATTCATCCTTGAATGACTGCACTATAATTGTCAGGTCTCTTACCTTGAGTTGCAAAAAATTTGTTTTTCCTGAATTTAAAGTGACAGCTCTTCATTTCCATTTTGCCTTTAGCACACCATGATTTTTCTAACCAATTAATTTATTTTAATAAAAAATGTACTGCTCATAAGTAATAATGTAAATAACTTTCAAATAACAAATTACACATATATATTATGACAGCTTTATAATAGCTATAAACCCTTTGATTTATACAAGATTCTATGTCTTCTCACCAATTTATGTAAGTTATGGTAATAGTTACATGATGCTGAAAACTTCCCAAAACTTGTCTTTAAATTTCAGTTTGAATTTAACTGTTGTATTTGGGAAAATGTTCTTGTCACTAACAAGTGTTTGAAGGCTTGGGTTTAGGAGTCCCGGGATGCTGCTCATTAATTTTGTTCCTAAACACTTTGAGCCTTGGTTTCCTCATCTCCAAAAGGGACGTCTTTCAGAATGGCCAGTGTATGTATTACCTAGCCCACTGCATAGTATCTGCCACCGGATACAAGATATTTGAACATAATTCCTACTGTCAGCCGTCAGCATCCCTGAAATGCCATTACCTTCCTTGCTTTGTCTCAATCTGTGTTACAAACATTTAGATACAAAAAATTCACTCATTCAACAGTCTCTACTACCTTAGAATTTAGAGATATCTTGAGAAGAGAAAATAATGACTTTAATGATTTAGATATTTATGTATTTATTATTTCTTTCAAACAGAATTATTCTTTTCCGAAGAGACTTCACTTCTATTCTGTTAAACCATGGGTGATATTTCCTCTGTTATCTCACTGTTAGCTTTTCTTTTTCTCCTTCTAAATGGTAATCACTTTGAATTTTCCCATCTGGTATTTGATTCAGTCCCTATCCTTTGTATCACTGGTCTTTTCCATTGGTTTTTTAAATGTGATCTTGAATTTAGAGACATACATTTTTGATACTGTATACCCAGAGAGACTTTTAGGTTTTTAACTGATTTAAGAAAGTATAGGTTAAAAACAAGCAAACAACTACAATAGCAAAACAAAAAGGCTACATTGCAAAAACCTTAAGCTGAGCTATTTTTCACACTGTGTGTTCTAACATTCATTCTGTGATATAAATGGCTAGGTTAGAGAGTTGAAGAGGATATGACAATAAATAATGTCTCTGCCTTGAAGAAATCATGTGAGTTAAAAATAAGCTAGCAAGTAAGGAAATATATTCACTGAACCATTTTACTTGGCTCTGTGTAAAAATAACTATAACTATTTGCTTTATTTTAGGTATTTTTTGTGTATACTTGAGAATCACTCAAATAATATAAAGGCAGTGGAGAAACAGTATAAATTGTTGGAAGTTTATGCCAAATGTGCTTACATAAATCACTATATGATAGTACCAGAAATCTTTGATCAAATTATGTTAATGCATTGAGGAGAAATTGAAATAAAAATTCTTTTTTAAATATGAAAAGAGAGGAAAAGCTATGGGCTATATTTGTTTGTGACTTCTTTAAGTATTATAGTTCATTTTGAGTCTGTATAAAAATAAACACTATAAATTTAAACCATGGATTTGCATGTTTAAGATAATAGAAAGAAATGTGAATTCCTTGTTCTGTATATACTACGAATCAGATTATTGTGAGCAGTCAGAGACAATTTAATTGCAAACATATTTAGGAAAGATATGTTTGTGGTTAAATTTGGGGAGTAGAATGAATTCATATGTAACCATTTAAATACTTCATAATGAATAAGAACCAGTTAAATGATCAGCAATGAACCACTATAAAAGACTTTAAAAATCACAAGCAGTTCTATAAATGTTAATAACATTATTACGCAGGATTACAATTAAATAAGACTTACCATGTTTCAGTTAAATACGGATTCTTTTACCTTACATGGGTTAGCTTTAGTTATAGAATCTCATTAGTGTTGTTGTTCAGTGGGAAAAATAATAAGACATTTTCTCTTTAAACAGGTATTATTCATCTTTATACAAACCTGGAAGATGATTTTATAGGTCATCACTAATGTATCTTTCTAAAGTTCTAACTTAATTCACAGGCATCCCTTATCAAATGGTGTCTGCTTTTAGGGTATCAAGTTCTTTTTTAAAATTTTTATTACTATCCTAAGTTCTCTGGGCTTTCAAATGCCTTGTCTAGTCTACTGTTTCAAATGTGTGAATAGTAATTTAGGTACCATCTATATCCCAAATGTATAGTCTTTGGAAAACTTAAATAATTTTTCCATTGAATACTTTGTTTGAGAGGCTATGGTAATATATGAATTAAGCTTCCCAGAACAGTAATCACTGTGGGAATCTAAGACATGGAAAAATAATTTCAGTTGCAGAAAGGAAAGTATCTCTGATTTTGCTTAAAAAAGCTGTTTCCATCATTTCATTTCCAGTTTCATTTCCAAAGGGAGATCAGAACATTGCTTTGTGGACCACTTACAAATTATCTATTAAATGTAAGCTCATCTATAAAGTGATTAGAATTTTTCAAGAAAAAAAAACACATCTAAACTTCTCTCCCTGTGAGAGATAACATATTTGTTATCTTGAATATATAAAAATTATAGTTCTGCTAGCATCCTAGTGAATATTACCTTGTCAGATAACCAGTAGATCTGCCATAGTAATTTATCATCAAGCCTGGGTGGACCCTGCAGAAAATCTTGAAATTCCATTTCTTTAACTTAGACTACTTTATATGGATGGTCATCCTTGGCTCTGATTTGCTACATGCCATTTTTTTAAACAATTTGTGTTAAAGCTTATATGTTATACATCTATGGCTTTTATAAAAGACATTTTTCTTCAATTCAAATCTATGATTTTTTCTAATTATTCAGATATTATCAAATCTTGTGGATTTTAAAACTTGAAGAATACAATGTAAGCTTAAACTTTTTTCAGAATACATGTAATGACTCCGAAGAGAGCTTATTAATATTTTATTAACTTTTCCAATTTATTTGTTTCATTTTATGTTTTGCAGTCTACTCCTCCCAGAGTAAGGGGAACCGAACTCTATGCAAAATAAACTGAGGACTAGATCTTTTTCTCCCTCGAGGTACTTAGATTCTGTGAACTATGTTGGTAATAGTTTCACAAAGGTTGCGTTGTCTGTAGATACTCATTGAACACTTTCCACGTTTTTTTTTCTGTGATTTCTACCTCCAACTTCTGTCTGTGTTTAGAGTTTTGACAATCCCTTATTAGTTCCAGAGTCAAACTTATAAGAGCTAATAAGGGTTTACATTACGGCTCTGACAGCTGGCACTAAACTTTAATAGAGAGCAATTGTAGAGAGAAGTATAAGTTTTGATAATATTTGATGAGAGTGCACTTAAAGTAAGAGCCATTTGAAAAGAATGAAATGACTAGAAAGGCTGCATGTATGCTCTTCTGTTGTAGCTTCTCATCTTCTGGGATGTGGACAAAATATCCTGTTGGCAGATAACTCTATAATCACTAATGGATGCTTCTTTTAGCAATAGCATCCATGATATTAAAAAAATATTATAAATTTTGGTATATTCCTACCACTATTCCTGGAATCCTTTGCAACATGTAGCTGTTGATTGTCCATTAAAAAGACAATCACAATGTCGACATCTAATCACAGAATCATTCTGTGAGAGAAGATCCCCAGGGTGAGTCATTGAGATCATGAAACCCATAAACCCCATACCATCAGCCATAGACTTTTTATATTATTTTTAAAAAATAAAGAAACAAAAAATAAGAATGGCTTCAAATATAGTAAGATCTGGAATGTAAAATATTTCTGAATTCTCTACTCGGTGGTCAGTTGCGATACCACAAAAGGTTAAAAGCAAATGCTGTAATTGAATACAGCTGCTGCTTTTTTGACATGAAGACTCACTTTCAACAAAGGGAAAGCATGTGCTATGAGATGAGGGAATATCATTCTTGAAATAATGAATCACGAACATGTAAAGTTTCATAAAACTCAGGAAATGAATCTGAGTATACAAATGATTGGAAAAAATAATTTTTACTTCTCAGGTGGAAAGGAAAATCTGTATTTCAAAGATTTGGATCCATTTGCTGTCTATCTCATGCTTCTACATTGAAGATGAAATATTTAAATCTATCAATCATCATGTGTCAATGTCTTACGGCACACAGAATTGATTAATGTGTTGAACTGGGAGGAAGGAGAATGCAATTCTTGCTCTCAGGCAACTTGGATTTTAAGGGGATGTGAACTGAATTTATGTTAAAAGGAAGCAAGTATACTATTCAAAAGGAAAAGCATGTTATAAGCATGAAAGACAAATGCTGTTTAGAGACCCATCAAAATGTGCTGCTCCTCGTTAAGGGGAGGTTTCAATCTCTATGGACTTAGATATTCCATCATTTGCTCACTTTTTTCAACAACAATTTATAAGTGCCTACTATACCAAGTATCCACTGGAAATGTGGCACTAAACCAAACACAAATATGTCCCTGTCCTCAAGGAACTTAGATTTTAGTGGAAATATCAAGAAACCAAATGCTAACAGAGGTTATTTTAGTGTATCACCTGTAGAATTCTACAGCCTACACCAGTGTTCTCACCCCTGCTGATTTTGCCCCCAAGGGACACTCGGCAATGTCTGAAGATATTTTTTGTTCTCACAGCTGGAGGAGGAGGTTGTTCACTAACATCTCCTGTTTGTAGGTCAGAGTTGTTGCTAAATATCCTGCAATGCACAGGGTAGTATCCACAACAAAGACATATTCAGATGAACATATAAATACATACTGTCAAGGTTGAAAAACTCTGGTCTATTCTAATCTCTTCTTTTCACAGAGATATTAATTAAAACTAAAGGGTCAAATTACACATTAGCAGAGCCTAAATTGGAACTCAGCCTCAAACATCTCACGATTGTACTTCAGGACATGTCTTTTAAAGATTTACTTAGAAATTAATGTAATTATTGAAAGCATATGAAGTCCTAGTAACTAGATGTTTGGAAAGTGACACTTATCCAAGAAAAACAAAACTATGTTCTTTATCTGTGAGAAAGAATAAAGATTTCAGGAATATCCACATAAAGATGGATATTTAATAACAGTGAAAACGTATTTCTTGCAAAGAGCTGGCCAAAGGGACTGACATTCAGTGGGAGGAGTTTGGTAGTGCAAGAGCTGAGAATGTGAACAGAGTCATAAAAGAGATGTCAAAGAGAAAGCATTTGGAGGTTGAGGGCGTTTCCTTATGCAAACAATCCAGACAGCTGTTACTGAGTTAGTTTCCTTTTGGGATACTCTGATGTGCTGACATGAAATCAAATCTGACATTTGACTCCCTTTTTTCTGTAATATGATACTAATACAAAAATGACAGGTAGACATGGTTATATTACAGGACATATTGTATTAATAGTCTGTATAAAAAGTTCCTATGCTCTAGCTCTAGAACTGGTCCGTTTTTGACAACTAGAGCGGACATCGTATCAGCTGTTTCTTTTAAAAATAGCCATTTCTTTCCTCTGTCATGTAACTGATCCTGGTACTTCATTTGATCCTCCCAATGACCTATGAGGTAGGTTGTATCATGTCCCCATTTCACAGGAGAGGAAACTGAGGCTTAGAGAAATCGGATAATTGTCTGAGGTCACAGTAAGTGGTAAAACTAGAATTTGAGTGGTAAAACTGGAATTTGAGCAACTGAAACAGAGCACTAGTGTGTAACCACTGTTTTCTACACCTCTCTGATATAGACAGCCAGGAGAATTAAAGAACCTGAAGCCCACCGGCATGTCATATTAGACATAGCCTGTGATGCTCAGAGCATATTTATTGTAAGGATGCTTTTGAGGATGTTATTCTATACTTTTCATCATGTCCTCCCTCTGAGACCCACCACAGACATTTATTTCTGCCTCCAATGATAGGATTGATCGTGGCACTGGGCTACTAGCTTGTTTTCCATTTTGGAATTTGATTCATGTCATGGTCATGGTATCTTGTTTGCATCCCATAAAAAAAGTGCAGAATTATGTGTCTTCCTACATCTGACCAACAGATGTATAGATATGCTCTCTCAACACACCTTTTTAATACTAAACTCACAATTTTATTTTTTTCCTTTATGTACCTTTTGTGCTCTGTTCTTCAACTTTTAAAATGTATTTTAGAGCAATCTACTCCATCCTGAATTGTAGATATCCTGCCTCAAATATAAAGTCATAAATGCATTTAAATTGCCATTTATTGATTGGCCAGTATGTACCCAGTGATTAATATAACATTTATCTTCAACAAAAATCATATGAGGTAAATATTAATATTAATTAGTCTCATTTCATCAGGGCAAATATTCTGAGAGAAATTTACTAATTTTCCCTGTGTTACAATGCCGGAATGTATATTAAAGTCTGTCTGACTCTGAAACTCAATACTTTTAATAATATAATAGGCTAATCTTTTTCATTTAATTATGCCTTTGCAAGTGACCATAAAGTGAAGATTTGCAAGTTCTCATTGCCAAAGAGATGGCTAGAGAATTTGGTTAATAGAGCTGAGAAAATAGATTGACAATGGCTATTTAAGGACACGAAAACTTCATGTTCATTAACATAACATGTACCTCTTCCTTCAATATAGAATTAGTAAGACTACAACACAAAAATATTCTCACTGAGTATCTCTGGCCTTTATTTTCTGGGCATGTGGAACTGAGTCACGCCTCTAATTACCTCTGCTTCTGTTTTCATTGCCCCTGCTGTTGCTGAGGACATGATTGATAGGAGATGATGGCGAGTGGAGAACCAGGGCTCAGAAAGACGCTTGCTATGTGCCCAATGTGTATGCTTGCACAATATGCTTCATTATTAGTTTGACAGATCTCCAAGTGGCAGATTGCGAATGAGTTTGGGAGATGGCTGTCATATCTGTTACAGACACTGTGTGTTTTAAAAGCTCATAAATACTGCTATATATAAAAATATACATACATATGTAAATATGTATGTATATATGGATGTAGGTGTATGTGTATATAGACATAAAATGCATTTATAACACACAAATGTATGTATGCATGTATATATGCATATATATGTGTGTGCATTTTTTAGATGTCCATGTCCATGTATGTACTTAGCACTACGTACTTAGCATATATACATAGTTGATAATTAAATGTGTGCTTATAAATGTCCTTTAAACTCTTTATTTCTTTATTTATTTTTAATTTTTATGGGTAAATTATCATTGCATATAGTTATGGTGTACATGTGATGTTTTGATACAGTTATACAATGTGAATTAATCAAATCAGGGTAATTGGAGTATCTATCATCTCAGGCATTTATCATTTCTTTGTGTTTGGAACATTCCAATTCTACTCTTTCAGTTATTTTAAGGTATACACTTATTGTTGATTATAGTCGCTATGTTATCAAATGTTTATTCTATCTATCTAACTACATTTTTGCACCCATTAACCATTCCCAGTTTATCCCCCCTTCCCAGTACCCTTCTCTGTCTCTGTTAATCATCATTCTACTCTCTGTCTCCATGAGATCAAGTGTTTTTTTAGTATTTAACTCCCACATGTGAGTGAGAATGTGAAACTGGTCTTTCTGTGCTTGGCTTATTTCACTTAACATAATTTTCTCCTGTTCTATGTTGTTGCAGATGGCAGGATTTCATTCTTTTTTGTGGATATATAATATTCCATTATTTCTAAAAAAATTGAGCAGAGTTAAGACTGCATTAAAATATCCAACTAAATTTCAGATGGCATTGGGCTGCTGCACACATTCTTGTATTTCTTTATATTGCTTTTAGAATGAAGCAGCACAAAAAATAAGTTAATAATTATAATATGCATAATTTCCTAACTTTAGAGTGATAGCATATGCTAATGAATTTTTTCACTTTTTAAGTAAATGAATGTGGCTTAAAATTTACATACTTAAGAGTCTGTCCAGGTTATTTTATATGAGTATCATGTGTGAAACTATTTTATCTTTGAAAATATTGTTGGTGTTATAGGTAACTAACTTTTCATGTCAAAAATTTCTTAACCTTTTAAGTTTTTCAAAATCTAAGGGGTTGTATAAAACACTATTTCATTAATGTAATAAAACTCTTTTAAAATGTTGACATTCAAGAACAGAAGTAATTCCCAAGGTCTTTTACTATTTCTGGTTGTTATGTTTTTGTGACAAGATACCATTTGAAATTTAAGTCTGTGCAGGATGATGGGTGGCATAATGGTGTTCTATTAGTGCTTCTGTGCAGAGCTGTTGGGAAAAGGAAGCTGAAAGTAAAAGCTGTCTCTATCCTTCATAAGGTTAGTGGTTACTCTTATTAGTGATGAAAAGAAAATGAGAAAATACATTGGCGTGCTTTTTATTAAGCACAGTAGGTAAAGCAGATGAATGCTTGCAAGCTCATCGAGCTGCCATAAAGAAATTTAAACATTGTTCATATTGGCTGATTGCCAAGCTCATGTTGTAAACTCCAGACAAGGATCAAAATTGCAGAAGATTGTAAGCTTTATTGGTAGAGGGTAGTTGCTGTACATTCTTAGTCCAGTAATAAACCTGAGATTTACTCAGCAGGGTTGGTGGGATTACATTTGTTTTACATGACTTGGTATCCATCTGAATTCATCACAAAAGAATCTATTAAGATTCCTTAGCATAAGATGATGGTGTAGCCTCACTTTAAACATTTGGATTTTGTTTATGTCATTTTATTATAATATCTTATACCTATGAATAAATTTGGTTTCTCCGTGTCTTGACCTGGAAAGAAAGAGTAAGAGAGTGGAGAGAACTATAAAACATAGTGCTAAAATATGGTTAGTAAATACAGTTCTAAAATACAGTTATTAAGTTTTTAAAGCTAAAAAGTGTTATAGATTGCAGTCTTTCTAAGATTAATGGCTGTGCTTTCTACTTCTTTGTAAATTCTTTCAAAGCCTGGTTCAAAATCTGAGCACATCTTTTGTGTGAATATTGATGACTCCTTTATCAATATTTTTGTTCCTTTATTAACAAATGTACTCTAACAATATCTAACAGAAAACATGAAGCAATAGGAAAAAGAGGGTAACTTTCTTAAATGTAGGCACACATAGTGGACATAACAGCACATAAACCTAGACATTTGTCATACCCTTACCTTTTGTTATTTCAGAGATTTATAGGATCTCCCCTTCTACACAAATCAAATCTACTCCAAATTAAGCTTAATAAAATAGAGACATAATCTAAGTATTTGGTTAATGACCATGCTGGTTGAATAGAAAATTAAAAAATTCAGACCTTCATGGCAGATAAGATGGAATAATTAATTAACAATAAAAGGATGAAACAAATTCTGCTCTCTTACCACCTAGTTTGCCTCATGCTAGTTTATCTTTAAATAGTTTTTCAACCTTCATTTTTTTAAAATGGAAAACCACAAAGAAAAAAATGACAGGAAGATAACTACCTTCACTTCTGAAGAAGAAAGACTAGAAATAGACATTAATTGATACTGAAGTTACAGACACCCTTATAAAGGATATGCTTTTTAAATACTCTTTAAATGTTGAAAAAATAGAAAAGAAAGTTAAAACAGTTGCTTACTTTCACATATTGAATAAAAGGTCTTCTGTGATTTGTGAGATTATTTTTTCCAATTTAAAGAAAAATTTGTAAATTAAATTAAACAGGCAAATGGACTCCTTTCAATAAATACAAATAAAAGGTGAAAAGGCATTTGGAAATTATCAAGTAATCTATAGCTGAAGTTTTCCATCCTGAAATATCTATGTTAAGATGTAAATTGTTGTAGCATTGTAATCACATTTTATTTGCTATCATTCATTCACTGGTCAGTCGTGGGCATAATTATGTGGAACTACCTCTACGACTGTAATGATCAGAAAAATTGCCTTTATAATCTAGTAGATTCTATGACTGGGGAAGATTCTGTGAATCCTTTGAGGACACCCTTTACTTCCTTTGAAAGTTTTTGGTATGATCAAAACAATTTTATAAAACTACACTGCATATGAAAGCGAACTGGATGGAACCTTTACATTAAGATAAGATTTATACGCCTCAATCATTCACATGATTACAAATTTCTCTTAGCTTCATAGTTACCGTGTTCTTTAAGCTGATGCCTATTTACAAAATTAGCTCATAATGGCCTAATATATTTTCTAAGAAAGCTGCATTTGTTTTGCCAGATAATTTTATGGGAAACACCTTTGGTAATTGTTAAGCATGGAACCCCGAGTGGCGAATACATCTTTTGGGTTTGCCATAAGTTCACAGTGAAATTTTTCATTATTCTTACAGCAACACCAAGGCTCTAGTCAGAGTCTGCCCTACTTTAGACACATAGTTTTAACACACTGAGTAATTTGGTTTCAAAGCTCATAAGAGATGAAAATCTGAAAGCCAAAAGGGAGAAAGGAGTACATAGAATTGAGTATAGTAATTATCACAATTGGCAACCCGAAAATAGGAAAAGAAGCCAAGAGGCTATGATAACACACACAAGTTTTCAAGTTATACTTGCCCGGGGCCACAGTCTTCTTAGCCCGAGTAACGCCCAAATGTTCACAGGACTGAAAAGTATGTAAAACAAGTAGAAATAGTCATAGTTGTGGCCTTGAGACGTACATAAATATTTAAATAATTTTCACTGCCCTCTGGTAAAGAATCAAGTCATTATACAACAGATTTTATGATATTTCTTACACAGAAAACAAAGACTAGTAATATTGTTGCCCTAATCAATACAAATGGTACAAATCAGAGGGCATGGATTTTATCTTGGCTCTACCACTTATTCACTATGGGACTGTGGAAAAATTATTTAAGAACTCTGGGTCCTAATTTCCTCACATGTAAATTGGAGATAACAATAGTATCTCCTTTGCAGTGTTGTTGAGAAGATAAAAAGAGACAGTGTTTGTGAATTGTTCAACAGAGGTCCTGACACATAGCAAGCACTTGGTAAGTGTTAGTTTTTATCATAATAAGAATAAATCCTTAGTTATGGGGAAAAGTTAACTATCTAGAAAGGCTTTTTCCTACAAGTTACAGGAATCCAGAGAGCTGAAGGTTTACTGCATGCCAAGAAAAAGACCAAAATAAACAAAATAAAATTTAACTAAACAGTATACAATTTGTCATAACATACAATATTTCTGCACTATAAATTGAGAGATACGCAATTCCTAAATATATTTAGAACTTCAACCGATCCATGATTGGATGTTTTTCAGAATCAAATAACTCTACTTGTTTCAGTAATTGGTTTTGATGGTCTGTCTAACATGGTTCAGGATTGTTTCTTTTAAAACAAGGCATGTCATACCATTCTGAATACTTTATAAATTCTGAATTACCTTGCTGTGACAGTATTTTTTTTTATCATGTAGAAAATCAGTTCTTACTCAGCTCCAGATAATTAGCTACTTTGCAAATGTCATGAAGTTTGAAGCTTAAGCCTGATCAGTGAGACTTAATCACAGTTAAATCCCTCATACGCATGCTATTGTATAGGATAGTAAGCATAAGAGGGAAGTGCAGGGATACATATGGCCATATCTCTGTGTACAAATAGGAAGGAAAGCATAGGCTAGATTATAAGGAAGAGGACAAGCAAGAGATCAAGAACATACATATTATAGAATAAACTTGGTTCAAAATAGTCAAAAGAGAAAAATCAGTAAAGACCTGATACTCAGGAGTCCATTAATTTTACATGTAAATGTTCAGTCAAGTATACAATTGGTAGCTGTCCTGAATAGCATGTGTATTCATATTTGCAGTACTTATAAAATGTTATTTCTAAGTGATTTTATTTCTACCTTTTCCCCCAAATAGAAGTTCTCACATTGGGAAACATAGCTATTAAATGCTAAGTAATTTTATTAGGTAAATTGTTTCAAATTGCCTTTGAGAAATAAATAATAGCTTCTCTCTTGGAAATCCTGAAAATTGACCTCAAACCTTGGAGGTAATCTTATTTAGATATTAACGATATAAGCCCAAGAGATCACTTCCAAGTCTCTGGTTTCTCATTTATCAATCATACTTTATTTCCTATGTGTTTCTTGAGTAAATATTAAATTGATGTAAGGAACTTATATGTGACTGAAGATTGAATATTTAAGTCAGTGTTCAGCATGTTAAGGAAAACATTTATAAGCCATGATATAAATTTAAATCCTGGAATGTGGACAAAATTCCTCAAGTACCCTGTACCTTTCCAGGAACAACATGAGAGGCCTCCTATTTGTGTGTACTTAGGTACTGGAGGGGTGATTGATTCATAGACTTACCTGTGATTTCAGGAGACTGGGTATTATTATTTTTATTAATTTAAATACTTCGGAGAAATTTACTATAATAATTCAGAGTAAGGATATCCCAGAACATTATGGCTATTATTTTGGGCAGTTTATTTGTAATGTCCCATGTCCAAGAATGACTAACTCTTATATTAAGTTGTTTAAACTGGAAAGGTCAAATGACTTAAGCTTCCAAAAATTTATTTAGCAAATTTCACATTTGCTTTCAGCACTGTGGTCCCTTTCACCAAAGCACATACATGCTAAGGCTGTAAGTACAGTGAATTTACAAGGTTAATTATAGTGTATTGTGTATAAAACAGTCATTTTGTTGGTAGTTCAATGTTATGTTTGGCGTGTGTGATAACATTTCAAAGTAGATTTGCTGGAACTTTGACTTTGGTATCCTTAGTTAGAAATGACTGCTCTCTTAGACACATGGTCCCTGGATAAACGCCTACTAAGATTCAATTTAAAATAATAACAAAAAATAGTTTCTGCTGAAAATAATTTCCTCCTTTGGTTAATATTCACGAACATAGTGTACATAATTGGCAATGTGCATTTAAGTAGTGCACAAAAATAGAAAAGAAAACAGAATATTGAAGATGAAAACCTTACTGGGATATAGTATTCCTAGGAAGAAAATATAGCAAATAGGAATGGGAAAGCTTGCCAACAAAGTTACAGTGGATTAATTACCTGATATTCACATAACAGGTCCAGTAGATACAGTGTATCTACAAACTCCCTATAGTGTGTATAGTGCTCATGTCATTCATCATGTTAGGGAATGAGTATTAAGAAGCATAATAACAATTCTGCGTTCATTTTAATAAAAATTTTAGGTATAGAATGATTAGATACACTATCATATGGCATAAATTTGGCAGGGTAGATGCTATATGTGATCATGATTTTAGAAATTATTAATTTTATATGTACAGATTGATTAACTATGAAGTTCAAGGCTTTATGCAAAGCATTGTGAAGGATGTAACATCTGTGAAAAATATTTTATTTTCTCTGGATACTTAAAATCTAGTGGATGAGTAAGCCAAAAACATACCAAAGAAGTATGTAAGTATTGTATGAATGGAAATTTATGCTTAATACTCATAACCAAGAACATTAATATTTTTAAACTGAAAGGTTTTCTAAATCACCTAGAGCAGCAGTTTTCAACCTGAGGTACATATAAACTGGAGACTCAAAGAGACTTTCCAGGGAGTACATGGACATTTATGGTTTAAAATAAATTAATTTGTGTATCTTCAACTTTTATACATAGTGAAGTTGACTTGTGTGAGAATTTGAACACATTTAAGCCCAAGCTCTCAAGCTAGTTCTATTTCCTTACTTCCATTTTCACAGTTTTGCTTTCCCATCATTTCTAAAGAAAAGTATTCTTGAGATTCCAAAATCTTACTAAGAAGGTTTGTCCATAGGATGTAAATGCTAAACTAAGGGATATTTAAAAATTAGTGTTAAGAATGTGAATTAATTTAATTTCTTTCTCTTGCCTGATTGCTCTGGCTAGAGCTTCCAATATTATGTTAAACAGAAATGGTGACAATGGGCACACTTGCCTTTTTCCAGTTCTTAGAGGGAATGCTTTCAACTTTTCCCCATTACGATGTTGGCTATGGGTTTGTCAATATGACTTTTATAATTTTGAGGTATATTTCTTTCATGCCTAATTGTTTGAGGTTTTTTATCATGAAAGGATGCTGGATTTCTTTGAATGCTTTTTCTGCATCTATTGAGATGATCACATGGTCTTTGTTTTTGCTTCTGTTTATGTAGTGAATCATATTTATTCATTTGCAGAAGAAAGGGCATCCATGTCAGGAGAGGGGAAGTCAAACTATCCCTGTTTGCTGATGATATGGTCTTGTAAAACCCTAGAAAACCCTGAAGACTCCACCAAAAGATGCCTAGAATGATAAATAAATTCAGCAAAATCTCATGTTATAAAATCAATGTACATGAATTAGTAGCATTTCTATATACTAATCACAGTAAAGCCAATAGTCAAATCAAGGACTCAATACCATTCATTATAGCTACAAAGAAAATAATATACTTAGAAATATAGTTAACCAAGGAGGTGAAAGATCTTATAAGCAGAACTATAAAACACTGATGAGAGAAATCACAAATGACACAAACAAATGGAAAACATCCCTTGCTAATGGACTGGCAGAATCAACATTGTTAAAATGTCCGTACTGCCCAAAGTGCTTTACAGCATCAATGCAATTCCAATCAAAATACCAATGTCTTATTTCACAGACCTAGAAAAAATAATCCTAAATTTCATTTGGAGCCAAAAAAGACCCGGAATGGCCAAAGCAACCTTAAGCAAAAAAGAACAAATCTGGAGGCAAGAAATTACCTGACTTCGAATTATACGAAAAGGCTATAGTAACCAAAATAGCATAGTGCTGGTATAACACTAGAGACATAGACCAATGAAACAAAATAGAGAACTCAGAAATAAAACCGCATAGCTATGACCAACTGATCTCCAACAGAGCAGGCAACAACCTATACGGGGGATAGGAAGCTCCATCCAATGAATGGTGCTAGGAAAATTGGATAGCCACATGCAGAAAAATGATATGGGACCCCTATTTCTCACGATATACAAAAATTAATTCAAGATGGATAAAACACTTAAATATAAGGCATGAAATCATAAAAATTCCAGAAGAAAACAGGAAAAACTGTTATTAGGTGTTGGCATAAGCAAAGAATTTATCATTGAGACCCAAAAGGCAAATACAGCAACAAAAAATAAATTAATAAATGGGACTTAATTAAATTAAAAAGCTTCTGCACAGGAAAGGAAATAATCAACAGAGTGGATAGACACCCTACAGATGGGAAAAAAAATTTCACAAACTGTATATCTAACAAAGGACTAATATCTAGAACACCAACAAATCAGCAAAAGAAAAAAAAAAACCCATTGAACAGTGAGCAAAGGCATGGACAGAAGTTTTTCAAAGTAAGATAGAGAAATGGCCTGCAGACACATGAAAAAATGCTCAACATCAGTAATAATAAGGGAAATGCAAATTAAAACTACAAGGAGATACTAACTTACCCCTATTGGAATGGCCATAAATAAAAAGTCTAAAAGCAATAGATGCTAGCATGGATACAGAGAGGTAGGAATGCTTAAACACTATTGGTGGGACTACAAATTAATGCAACCTCTATGAAAAACAGTATGGAGATTACTCAAAGAAATAAATATAGACCTATCATTTCATCCAGCAGTCACACTACTAGGTATCTGCCCAAAGGAAAAAAGTCATTGTATAAAAAAGACACCTGCACTCGAACATGTATCACAGCACAATTCACAATTGTAATTAAAAAAACAGGAATGAACTTGTATCATATTGCATTCCTGGTCAAGTGGTAGTCCTTCTTTGCTTTCATTCAATTTGAAGAAAGACTTCATAAAGTTGTCAGTTGAAAAGAAGTAAAAATCATTTTAATAATAAATTACTCTGGTATTTAACATGTAACTCAAGTTCAAAGAACTAAGTCACACTGCTATAGAAAAACTATTTTCTTTCCTACCTAATTATTTATGTAAATAAGATTTCCCAGTGCTTATGTCTTTAATAATAAAAAATACAAACGAATTCTCAGTGCATAGCAATAAGTGCTATCCATCCTAACTAAAAAAAGTCTAGTTCATTTCAATAAGACATGAATTTCTAATAAAAATTTTTAAATAGTTTTAAAATGTATAATATCTATGTAATTTTGATTGGTTATTTGCTAATAATAATTACAATAAGAAAATTAACAAAAATACTTTGTAGCCTTAAAGTATTAAGATGAAAGAAATATTTGTTAATTTCAATATTTTATTGCTGTAATATATGATAAATCGATCAATATAAGATTTTCAAGCATAAAACATAGTTCCTTAGCATAATATTTTAAGGGACAGTTTAGAAATATGAACTTGAGGAAGAAAAGGAAATAACATAAAAATTCTGCCTATCAAAGAAGAACTTGATCATTTATTTTTACATGGATGATATTGGGTATCAAAACACTCTAATATTTAGATTCCATTGGGTACATTTAAGAGTGGTATGACTGCCTTATTTTAAAATGTCAATATTTACAATATGCTGGAAATTACATCATTGCCAATTATTTACACTCATGAGGAAACATTGTAAATGTCAACTATAAATACATGAGTCAGTATATATAGGCTTTAAAAATTATTTGAGTGTATGTGAGCAATAAAAGTTAGAAATTTACAGATCTAGGCCAACCACTTTATATTATCATTGAAGAAATGAAGATACAGAGAGCAATTAAGTAAATTAACTTAAATAAAGTTGCCCCAGCTAATTAGTAGTGGATCCCAACCAGAAGGAAGGGTCTATGGAGAAGAGAAATATTTCATGAAGCAGGTAATACTCAAGTTAAAATTTTGGTGGTGAAAATGGCCACTCAAGGCAGTGGAAAGTTTTAAAGATATGAGGAAATTTTTCCTTGATTATCACCTCAATCACCCTAGACAGTTTCTTTTTGCCTGAACCGCACAATTTGTTGGAATATATTGGCATGTAAGAGAACAAAGTTATGTGGGGGCTGGATGGCTCAGACTAAAGATTTTAAACTTTCTTCAAATATTGTATGTGGGGCTAGTCTTTGAATGTTTTTAAGTAAAGTGAAAGAGAAAAGTAGTATGAAGCTACTGCAAAACTTGAGGGTAAACACTATTTTACATCGTTTTGATCATCTAACCAAATTATTCTTTGTATAATATGATTGTTATTCTAAGTGAAAACAATTTATTTAGATGCTTTTGTTTGTTTGTGTTTTGGGAAATATTGGGGAAAGTGATTTGATCAAGACACTATTTTTCACGAAATCAATCAGGTGTCATTTTACTTAGCTGTGCCTTTCATCAGATTTTATAGTATGTCTAGATCCCACTGGTATGACTCCACACTCCAGGACACAACACATCACACACACACACACACACACAC
>RJWJ010020820.1:0-28605 GCA_004363605.1 Indri indri | reverse complement strand
AGACAGTCTCACTCTTTTGCCCAGGCTAGAGTGAGTGCTGTGGTGTCAGCCTAGCTCACAGCAACTTCAAACTCCCGGGCTCAAGCGATCCTCCTGCCTCAGCCTCCCGAGTAGCTGGGACTACAGGCATGCACCACCATGCCCAGCTAATTTTTTCTATATATTTTTAGTTGTCCGATTAATTTCTTTCTATTTTTAGTAGAGACGGGGGTCTCGCTCTTGCTCAGGCTGGTTTCGAACTCCTGAGCTCAAACAATCCGCCTGCCTCGGCCTCCTAGAGTGCTAGGATTACAGGCGTGAGCCACTGTGCCCGGCCAGCATCATGTTTTTAACAAGATCTGACCTTAGGAGAAACCTGAGCGAGACTGAAAAAATTTCTGTACAAGAAACCATAACTGAAGTAAAACAACAACAATAAACAAACAAAAACAAGCCATAGACTGAAGATAGCCGCAATACATTATACCATATGGAGGATTCGTATTAAAAATTTTTTGTATGAAAGCATAAGAAAAAAATAACCAAAAGGAAAAAAGGGCAAGGTTGTAAAGAACAGTCCGCTAGTATGAGAACCCAAGAGCTAATCGACTCAGCCTCTCTAGTAATCAGCGAAATGCAAATTGTATCTTAAAACAAGATATCACTTCATAGCCATCATACTGACAATATTTTAATGGTGTGATGATACCAAGTACAGTGAGATGCAGAGCAGTGGGAACCCTCATATATTTCTGGTGGGTATGTTAACTGATTCAGGTTTGGAAAGCCATTTGGCAATATGTATTACAGGTAAAGATAATCAAACTTAATGACCTAGGTGTATACACGAAATTCTCACATATGCACCCAAAAGAGATGTGTACAAGAATGTTCTTGCAACTTTGTCATAGCAAAAAACCAAAACAAAACAAAAAGCAAAACCAAAACCAAAAAAATCCTAAATGTCTAACAGGGATAAATTATAGTATATTCTTAAAATGGAATACCAATCAGTAGTAAAAATGAATTGTCTAGAGCTACATGTAGTTGCAGAAGGGTGTGTACAATATGATGTTATGCCCATAAACTTTATAAATATGCTAAAGATATATATTTTTATACCTATATTGTTTACTACATACATATGTAGTGAAAGTATAAAATATTGCAGGGGATAATAGGATTCACAGGGGCTTAACCTCTCCATAATTTTCTTGTAAAAAATAAGACATGTATGGTAAATGTTAATATTTCTTAAAGTGTAATAGGTAGCCATGTGTATGTTGTATCACTTTCTATACTTAACTATATGCCAAAAATATTTCGTGATTTTTTTTTTTCCCCTGGCTCTTCTTTAATTTTTTTTGAGACAGAGTCTCGCTTTGTTGCCCATGCTTGAGTGCCGTGGCGTCAGCCTAGCTCACAGCAACCTCAAACTCCTAGGCTCAAGCGAGCCTCCTGCCTCAGCCTCCCTTGTAGCTGGGACTACAGGCATGTGCCACCATGCCCGGCTAATTTTTTCTATATATATTTTTAGTTGTCCAGATAATTTCTTTCTATTTTTAGTAGAGACAGGGTCTCGCTCTTGCTCAGGCTGGTCTCAAACTCCTGACCTTGAGCGATCCACCTGCCTCGGCCTCCCAGAGTGCTAAGATTACAGGCGTGAGCCATTGCGCCTGGCCTGATCAGTCTTTAAGCCTGAGAATTTCTGCCTCATAGCTATTGTCCCTGTATATTGAATCCCTCTTTTCCTTCAGTTTAAAGATCTGGTCCTGGGGGCTGGGTGCGGTAGCACGTGCCTATAGTCCCAGCTACTCAGGAGGCTGAGACGGTAGGATTGCTCGAGCTCAGGAGTTTGAGGTTGCTGTGAGCTAGGCTGACGCCATGGCACTCGCCCCAGGCAAGAGAGTGAGACTCTGTCTCAAAAAAAAAAAAAGATCTGGTCCTGGAGACAATTTGAAATTCATGACCTCAGGGGAGAATACCACCCTTAATCTAATCTTTTCTATTAGGTTTATTATATTCATCACTAAGTTTACTCCCTTCATCTAACAAAGAATGTTTAATGAGAGGTCCTAATGTAACCATAACAGGTCTGTTTGCCCAATGTATAGTAAATTAATATACTGAGACATGGAGGATTGCAGCAGAGAGTTTAATAATCATAGGGCAGCTGAATGAGACGGGGGGGGAAACCTCAAATCTGCCTCTCTGTGAGGTTTGGGGATAGGGATTTTAAGGGATCTGGGTGGGCAGTAGGATGAATGGGGGCTGAGGTGTGGGGATTGCTGACTGGTTGGAAGGCAAGGGGTGAAGTCATGGGACAGGCAGATAAAGAAACCACATTCTTAGGCTGAGTGGTTTTTTGGTGGAGGTCTTCAGACAGATTGGTGTCAGCTGTTTTGCTGGAATGTAGAATCTGAAAAACACCTTAAGTGATTTTTGAACAAAAAAGGTCTTATGATTTTAGTATCAGAGATTTCATCTACAGGAACAGTGGGGGAGCAGGTGATCAACTTATTACGAGACTCTTGGTTAGATAGCTGCTGTAGGGAAGTGGGTCGAAGTGTACCAGCACACCCTCATTAATGTCTAACTGTACTTTTACCTAAAGCCTGGATTTTAATTCTCATTAAACCTGTGGCGGTGGTTTTATTGAGGTCCATCAGAGATCTGAAGCCCCAATCTTTTCAATTTTATCACCGGTCATTCTCTCATGGTCTTGCCTCTGTTTATCCTAGCTTTAACTTGAGTGTAGAAGTTGGCTTCCCCAAGCCAGCAGGGCTCCACTCTGTTGTCCCTGTCAACCTAGACTGCAGCCTGAACAGCTTCTTAGCAAAGCCAAACTGCTTCTCCATCCTCAACTGGGACATCTCCAGACTGCTTATCTTTTGTATGAATTTACTAAAAGCTGCATCAAGTAGTCAACTCACTCCCTAAATCCTACATTTTTCTGATCATTTCCAGTCTACAAGTGATTTGTGTCATAACAATTTACTAGACATTGCAGAACTGTACTTAGCCAGTTTCACATTTTGCTCTCCTGTAATATCCTATTTTTGGTAACCAATTCAGTATCAACAGAAGGCTTTGGGCTGTAAACAGCAGAATATTCAACTAAAAGAGGTTTAAACATATTTTCTCATATAAAAAGAAGTCCAGTATACGTGGTTCTAGGGTTTATTATGTTAGCAGACCAATTCTGTGAAATTCTAGGTAATGTCTCTGTACTTCTCTTAGCTTTCCCCTTATGGTTGCAAGATGGATGCTGGTGTACCGAACAGGGCATCTAAAGACAGGAAGGAAGTGAAAGGGCAGCTTTTCCTTGTGTATCTCTCTTCAGGGAGGAAAATCCTCACCAGAGGCTCCCTTTTCAGCAGTGGATCGCACACCTGCCAAGGATGGTGGTAAAGTGAATATTTGGCCTACTCAGCCTCAGTAGGGGTTGGTGTGGTCTGCTGACAGGGAGAGAGAGGAAGGAAGGGCTGTTGGGAGAGTAAGCAAGAATGTCTGCTGAGGCCCTTTTGGTAATGGTTGCTGTACAACAAACTGCCCCAAGCTTAGTGGCATAAAGGGATGACCATTTCTTTATGTTCACAGGAATTTAGACAGGGCACAACAGAGATGAGCTGTCTTTGCTTCACATAGTCTGGGTGTCAGCTGGGAAGTCTCAAATGTCCAGGGGCTGGAATCTCCGGGAGGCTTCTTCATCCTGGGCTAGGATGACTAGAAGGCTGGGTTTAGCTGGGGCTGTTGGACAGAGCACCTCACATGGCCTTCCCTGTAGCTTGGGATTCTCCCTGCAAAGCTGCTGGGGTGAGGGCTGGGGAGAGACCTGGTCTCCCAAAGGACCAATTTTGGATTAGCATGGAAAGGAAGTGAAAACACTGGAATCCCTCACATCGTGGGGGAAGAAATAAATTGATAATCATCCCCATGCCAAAAATTTCAATGCTATAAAAGAAAACATGAAGACTATATTTAAAGCATCTGCCCCAGCAGTTTCTGGTAAAAATACACCAGTGTTTGGACTCTCCTTATATTAAATTAAAATTAATTATTTTTGGAACACGATTAGGTCATACGCTGAGGAGGATAAAAAGATGAAGAAAGTATCAAGTTCCCCTCTTCTAAGCAGCCAGAAGTCAAGGGAGGAGGAAGCGGATTCTCCCCTCCATTGTCTTTTTAAAAGCTGTAACGGAAACAGAAACAAAGCGCTCCTGGCAGATGGGCCCGGGAAGCCCCAGTGAAGGAGGTGGCCTGTGATCAGGTCCTTATAAATGGGTAGGTGTCAATCAGGGGAAATGGAGAAGAGGACAAGACAAAAGACATACGTTACTAAGTCTAGTAGTGGAAAAAGTAAGGGCCGGCGCCCCTGAAAACTCCTCGCTCGAGAGTTCGTAAAAGGTAAATGCTACGTGTCCACACTGTGGTAAAGCCGACGTCCACACCCTGAGCCCATTTCGCGTGGGAGAATTCGGGTGGGGGGGCTTGAGCCCGCCGTTTCAGAAGCTGCCCAGTAGAGGGCGCCGCAAGCACGTGCGTCCTCAGCCTGACTGGGCTGCGGAGGCGGTGCGTCCTCCCGGCTCGGGGGCGGGCCCGCCGCGCTCACGTGACCCTTGCTCATGGCGGCGGCGGCGGCGGCAGCGGCGGCGCTGGCGGCGCTAGGCGGACGGAGCCGGATCCTGTAGCCGGGGTGTGGGCCCGCGTCAGTCCTTCTCTCCTTCAGCCCTCTCTCTAGTCTTCCGGAGTGTGGCTGGCGGAGCCGGGATGGCGGAGCGAGGCCTGGAGCCGTCGCCGGCCGCGGTGGCGGCGCTGCCGCCCGAAGTGCGGGCGCAGCTGGCGGAGCTGGAGCTGGAGCTCTCAGAGGGTAGGAGCCGGGGTCGGGGGGGCCGGCCGCCCCGGGGCCCTGCGGATCGCGGCGAGTCTGGAGACAGGTCCCCGCCGCGCGCCCTGGCGGCCGTGCAGCGAGGGGGACGAGGGTGCAGGAAATCTGGCCTGGCTCTCCACAGCCGTCCTCCCTCCTCTCCACCCCGCTAAGTGGTTTCCCGTGGCTTTCATTGTTTCCCCTTGGAGGGGGCTAAGCAAGGGCTTGGGGGAGAGGTTCTCCCGGGCCAGGGTTGCTTCTGCGCTTTCTGCCCCCCAAACCCGAGACAAAGCTGCGCCCTCCGGCTTCTGCCCGGGCGTCTGGGCAAGATAGGGGTGTGGGGGAGGGCTGCGAGGAGGGGGCTGACAGCTTTCTCCTTTCCTGCTCTACCCTTTACGTGGAGGGCCCCATGCCTTGTTCCAGCCCCCACTTTCCCACTTGAGAAAGAAAGACACATGGGCAGTGTACAGCAGCATTTCTTCTCCCTCCTTTAACAATGAGAGATTCCCCCCCAGTGACAGGACAGGAGTGAGATAGAAGCGGGTAGGGTAAGCCGTTGAGGGTCCTAGAGAGATTAGAATCAGTGGTATTAACGAGAGAGAGAGAGAGAGAGACAGAGACAGAGACAGAGACAGAGACAGACAGACACACACACACACGGTGCTGTTTTTAGACCACCTTTGTCATAAGGTTTTTTTATTTTTCCCTTGGTGCCTGTATTCGGGCAGAATTTTCCGAACCTGATCACCTTTTGGAGTCTTTGAAGAAGGAAGGAGAGGTGACTACAGGTTACATGCAAATCCTGGCATGTAACCTTTTCTTTTGACAATGGATTGGTACAGGGAGAGTTGGATTTATTCTGAGAATTTTTTTTAAAATGGAGTAAATCAAGCCACAATTATTAGAGAAGTCCCTTGGACAACAATGAGAGAAACAGTGCTCTGTTGTGGGCATGTGATCAGGCTTTTTGGGCAGTTGTGATCAGTTCTCTGTAAAGTTCCTGTTTTTATCAGAGACTGCCTCTGAAACAAAAGCAGTATTTTCTCCAGGCTTGATATGGGTACTTTTGTGGTGTCCCCAGAGTTGCACATTCTTACTGACTTCCTTGCCAAAGGAACTCTTCACTAGCATTTTTCAAGTGGATCAAAAACTGTTGATTGGAAAAGAAGAATGTCACCATCTCCCAGGAGAGTTCTGACTTTTTGTTTACTTATCAAGGCATCGTGACCTCTCCCCGCTTTCCAGAATCCTTTACAATAAAACACCAGAAGTAGATTTGAGTGTTATGAATCCAGTTGGGCATTGAAGGAAATAATTATTTTTGATAACCCTTTTAGGTTTTCCTAATGTATAGGGGAGGTGCTGTTTTCACCTGCACTTAATTACCAGCATATTATTATTCAATTAATCAGTTGGGAAGTTATTCCTTGGCCAGCCCCCAGAATGCTGGTGGTAGATGAGTTTGCATTTGTGAAGTGTTTAGGGAGATAGGAATCCTCTGGGCTTGTCTGCCTGGTTACATCTTTCGTTGAAATATTCATCAGGTGCACCTAGTTGCATTCAGTCCAGCAGACGTGCATTTTGTGCCTACTACGGACAAGGGATACAGAGTTAAGCAGGATACTGTGGTAGCTTTGAAGGAGTTCTGAGTCTGGTAGGGAAATCACTTAAAAATGCTAACAGAACACTGCACGAGACCGTGATAGAGAGAGATACAGAGGCTGCCTTCTAAAAAAGGAGGAAGATACCTGCTTTGTCATTGTGGTGAGAAAGAAACAGTGGAGAATTATAAATACAAGATTGGATTATGGGGCTACTAGAGAGGGCTGTGATTTAGCCAGTGCAATTCAGTCATAAGTGTGAAGCAAAGAAGGATGTTACTATACTTCTGTGGCATGTCGGAAGGAGCTCAAGTCTTTCAGTGTCTGAGAACAGTCCAAAGATGACAACTGGAAAGGTATTTAAGATAAAATAACACTTACAGGAAGGGATCCTCCCTTTTCTTGTTTGAAAACTTCTCCAAGCACAAACAACACACACAGTCACATCCTCCCTTTCTCCTGCCTATTTTATCACATATCTCTGTGGTCCTTTAAACAGGGTCTGTCTAGAAGGTGGAGGGATAAAAGAAGGCTGCTTCCTAGAAGTTGCAATGAATTTTCTCTAGGAGTGGGAAAGAGGTGGGAAGAGTTGAAGAGGAAAAGGAAAAGGTGCTGGATAAAGATCGTGTTTCATAGTCTAAGGAGTGGGCAAGTAGACTTAAGCCACCAGATAAATCCTTCCTGCTTTGCCTATAATGGGAAATGGTGCCATTGCCCCCAAAATATGTAGCTAAGTCATGGATTCATGTACCTTTATCAGAAAGTTCTGTCTAAGCAGTTGTAACACTTGATGCTGGGAGTATTAAGGAAAGCAGGAATGTAGATTTTTAAATAACCAAAAATGGGCATTATCTCAGTGGTCTTCCACCCAAAACTTGCATGTATGCATTTTTGGTGGGCTGGAACTCATCTTTAGGATTTGTTGTCAGAGCCTGTGACACATTCTTTTGAAAATCCTCATGGTGGCAAATCTTAATTCATTGAGGGTGGAGTTTCATTTTATAGGGTACTTGGAATCGAGTAGAGAAAAGCTGGTTAATGTTCTCTTGGAGCCCAAATAAAAAGTGGAGTGGTTATAAACTGATTTTAGTTGTGACTGTCAAAAAATCAGAATGATTGTAACCTGGTTTTGAAGAACATTCCAGAAGAGAAATTACAGACAAATTTGTTGGAAGAATGATTCACTTTTTTGAAGAGTGGCTTGTTCAGACACCCTTGTTCTGGTGTGTATTTTGAAAGATTAATTTTGTTGTTTGACAGTCCCATAGCATCGAGCTGGATTTTTGAATAAGATAAGTCATAACCTGTCACTCTTAGGTGAGCCCTTGGTTGCTACTGTCTTTTCCAGCCTGTGTAAGGCTTGGCACCTCAGGGTAAAAGTTCAGACGATTGGTTAAAAAGGGTGTTCACACTATATTTGTATTATAGTTACTACAGTTTCTATGGTTCTTTCTCATATGATTAAATCAGGAATATTCTTTGAAATGCCTCTTCTTGCTTGTCCACAAAATTTCTTGTAATTCTTTAAGGGTTCTGCTAAAGTACTACCTTTTTACGAACCTGTCCTTGACCAGTGTGATCTCTTTTGCTTCAAACTTAACAGTACTTCCACTTTATATCATTTCGTCAATCATATATTTTCTGATTAATTAAACTGCTTCTCATTTTACCTCAATATAAGCTCCTACAGAGGTCATTCATATCTTCTTTTAAATAACTCTCAGTTCTTTCTTATATTGTTTTAGGAGTACAATAAATTTTTACTCACTTCAATTTGACTTGAATTAAAAAAATAAAGTCTGTGTTGGGGACTTGATTTTGGTACAAGGTGGAGTTGCGTCATCATTTGAGAAGCACACATTTTAGAATCTGGTGGGCCCGAGCCCAAGTCCTGGCTGTACCCACTTATTAGCTCTGTGACCTTGGACAAACAGCCTAACATCCCTGGTTTTAGTTTCATCAATCCTTAAAAAAGGATGATACCTCATTAGAGTTGTAAGGAGGTTTAAAAGGAGATAACAGAAAATCTGAGTGTAGTACGGCACAGGGTAAGCACTCAGCACGTGTATTCTTTATTGCCGTTGCTAGTGAATGGATACACAGTGAGTTGGCTGTTTTTAATCTCTTGTGTTACTTAGTGGAATAGGGTTACATATGAAGTGATGAATGGAATCAATTTGTGATGTATTTTTTAAAAAATAAGGCTTCACTGCACCATCAGTTGTTCCTTTCAGCACCTGTACCCTTATTCCAGCATATGTTGGGTCACTGCAAGCAGTTGACTAGAGCAGAAGAGAGTGGCTGGTCTGTTTGATACAGACATCTGGCATATGTACACTTCTGAGCCTGTAGGTTCTGACAAATGGCTCTGACATGTGAGCATGTGTTCTGAGACGCAAGCATCTACAAGCTATGAAAAGGCACGTGTGCATGTTCAGAACCTTCAAATAGTTTTCGACTCTTTTTCTTAGTCTATTTGTCCTTTGTGAATGCATCCTTTTGGTTCCTCTTTCAAAAGTTTTCTTGCATCCTCTTTTCCTTTGAGTTGCATTTACCACCAGCCTTGTTTAGTCCTCTGTCTGAGACCTAACTAGTCTGACTGTAGTCTGTTTTCAGCTCTAGATTGCCATTTCATCTATTTAAAATACTACTTTTGTCTGGGCGTGGTGGCTCACGCCCGTAATCCTAGCACTCTGGGAGGCTGAGGTGGGAGGATCGCTTGAGGTCAGGAGTTCGAGACTAGGTTGAGCAAGAGCGAGACCCCGTCTCTACTAAAAATAGAAAGAAATTAATCGGACAACTAAAAATATATAGAAAAAATTAGCCGGGCATGGTGGGACATACCTGTAGTCCCAGCTACTCGGGAGGCTAAGGCAGGAGGATCACTTGAGCCCAGGAGTTGGAGGTTGCTGTGAGCTGGGCTGACGCTATGGCACTCTAGCCCGGGCAACAGAGTGAGACTCTGTCTCAAAAAACAAACAAACAAACAAACAAAAACCAATAAAATACTACTTTTATTTACAGCCATTGCTAAGTCTAAGGCTGTGTCACTCGTTATCTTTAAATTCTAAGTTTCCTAAAGGTAGAAATGGTCTCCTATATTCTTTATCTTTAGGGTCTAAGTTAAGTTAGTGCTTTTGTCCATCTCTTTTTGTTGTTAGTTTATATTATAGAGGATTAAGTGAGAGTTCTTCATATCTTTGTGTTTATAGTAAATAAGATACTTTCAGGTGTGGATGTTCTTCTCTGAACAGGATAGGTTCTAGAAGTCAGTTTCTTTGGAATTCCATAGTGTCACAGCTGACAGAATCTTGGGAAATGGGTTGGCTTCATCAGATCTTAAAACTCTGAAATTGCATGCAGAATTTTGAGTGCGAGTGTTTATGTGTCTTTTTTGGGAGCTGGGTCTACAGCTTTCATCAGTTCCTTCAAAAGGACTATGAAGAAAAGTTAAGAACCTAGTCTGGGCCAAGTGCAGTGGCTCATACCTGTAATCCTAGCACTCTGGGAGGCCCAGATGGGAGGATCACTTGAGGTCAGGAGTTCGAGATCAGCCTGAGCAAGAGCAAGACCTCATATCTACCTAAAATACAAAAAGTTAGTCGGGTGTGGTGGTATGTGCACCTGTAGTCTCAGCTACTCAGGAGGCTGAGGCAGGAGGATCACTTGAGCCCGGGAGTTTGAGGTTGCAGTGAGGTAGGAGGATGCCACTGCACTTACCTTTCATTTTCACTAGCTTGTAAGGAAAGCCAAACTCCCTCAGCTTTCCTCCCCAGCACTTACAGACTTATTTGTGTCAGTTCTCACCCATAGCCCCTTTCAGGCTTTTCTCAGGGGAAGACATATCCCCTTCCTGTTCTAAGGTGTATCCCTCTGTGTTCCCACTCCCATCCCGTCTCCTTTTCTGGGGTCTTTGGATCTTACTTCATTGACTGATGTATTCATTCATAGTCTTTTTGTCTGTTTCTCTCATCTTCAGCTTCTCCCTTAACACTTGGCCCTCAACTCCTTCCTTTCAGCCTGTATATTTGCTCAAGCTTCTCTCATCTTAAAAAATTCCTACAATCTTGTATGAGAATCTGCTTGCTCTCACATGTTGGCATTCTCTCCCTCTCTTTTTTTTTTTTTTTTTTTTTTGAGACAGAGTCTCACTCTCTTGCCTGGGGCGAGTGCCGTGGCGTCAGCCTAGCTCACAGCAACCTCAAACTCCTGGGCTCGAGCAATCCTACTGCCTCAGCCTCCCGAGTAGCTGGGACTGCAGGCATGCACCACCATGCCCGGCTAATCTTTTCTATATATATTTTTAGCTGTCCAATTAATTTCTTTCTATTTTTGGTAGAGACGGGGTCTCGCTCTTGCTCAGGCTGGTCTCGAACTCCTGAGCTCAGAACTATCCGCCAGCCTCGGCCTCCCAGAGTGCTAGGATTACAGGCGTGCATTCTCTCCCTCTCTAGAGCCTAGAAAGTATAGCCTACATTTCTTTCCTCTTATTTCTTACCTTTGCTTACTGCTTGGTCCATTGCTTCTGCCTCATAAGGCCTCCAAAACATCTGTCTCCAAGAACACCAATGATTTCTAATTTCAGACTGCAGAGTACCTGCTGGATATGACATCTTTCTCTGCACCACTGGATGTTGCGCACGATCTTTACGAAACTTTCTCCTTCATAACTTTTATGGCATAATTTCCTTCTGGCTTCCTAATTGTTCTTCTCATGCCCTCTGTTGGACTTCTTTTTCTCTCTTTCTCCTGATACGGGTGTTCCCCAGATAAGTCATTATTCTTCATCTCACTTCACATACACTTGCTGAGTAATCTCATCCATGCCCAGGGCTTCAGCTGTGATGGCCATGGAGATGTTTCCTTAGTTTGTATCTCTAGCACTGACTCTCCTCTACTGAAGGCATTTCATTGGTTCCCCCCACAGGAAACTATAACTTAGTAAGTCCCAAACTACTCCCTGTTTTAACCTCTTCCTCCATCCCTACCTATACATTCCTGTTCCACAGATATTTCCTACTTTAGAATGTCCACTTACTGTCTCAGTCTGTTCATGCTGCTATAACGAAATACTTTAGTTGGAGTAATTTATAAACAATAGAAATTCATTGCTCGTAGTTTGGAAACTGAGAAGTCCAAGATGAAGGTGCCAGGAGATTTAGTGTCTGATGAGGGCCTGCTCTCTGCTCGAAAGATGGCAACTTCTTACTGCATCCTCAAGTCGTCGAAGGGACAAACAAGCTCCCTCAAGCCTCTTCACCTTCCTGACCTAATCACCTCCTAAAGGCCCCATCTCTTAATGCTATCGCATTGGAGATTAAGTTCCAACATATGAATTTTGTTGGGGGGGCGGAACACCAACATTCAAGCCACAGTAACTTACCCAAGTGAAAAATTGGGGGTCATCCTTAGCTTCTAATGGATCACTGAGTCCTGTTGATTCTACTTTCTCTTCTCTATTCTTATCTTTCCAGTGTTAGTTCAGGCACTTATTTTTTGCTTAGACTACTGCAGTAGTCTTCTAACTCATCTGCCCACCTCCAGTCTCTTTTCCCTCCAGTCTGTGCTTTACCTTGTTACTGAGTGACCATTCTGAAACACAAACCTAATCGTGCCCTTTTCCCTGTTTAAAATTTTTCATTGCACCTTTTATAGAAGAGACTGTCCTTTTCCCACTGTATGTTCTTGGCACCTTTGTTGAAGATAAGTTCACCGTAGATGGGTGGATTTATGTCTGGGTTCTTTATTCTGTTGGTCTATATGTCTGTTTTTATGCCAGTACTATGCTGTTTTGGTTACTACAGCTCTGTAATATAATTTGATGTCAGGTAATGTGATTACTCCAGTTTTGTTCTTTTTGCTTGGGATGGCTTTGGCTATTCTGGGTCTTTTGTGGTTCCATATAAATTTTAGGATTATTTTTTCTATTTCTGTGAAAAATGTCATTGGTGTTTTGATGGGGATTGCATTGAATCTGTAGATTGCTTTGGGTAGTATGGACATTTTAACAATATTGATTGTTCCAATCTGTGAGTATGGAATGTCTTTCCAGTTTTTTGTGTCATCTTCAACTTCTTTCATCAATGTTTTATAGTTTTCATTATAGAGATCTTTAACTTCTTTGGTTAAGTTTATTCCTAGATATTTTATTTGTAGCAATTGTAAATGGTCTTACTCTGTTGGTTTCTTTTTCAGATTGTTTACTGTTGGCATATAGAAATGCTACTGATTTTTGTATGTTGATTTTTGTATCCTGTAACTTTATTGAATTTATCAGTTCTGATAGTTTCTGGTTGGAGTCTTTAGGTTTCACTAGATATAAGATCATATCATCTGCAAACAAGAATAATTTGACTTCTTCCTTTCCAATTTGGATGCCTTTTACTTGTTTCTCTTGTCTGATTGCTCTAGCTAGAACTTCTAGTACTATGTTGAATAACAGTGGTGAAAGTGGGCATCCTTGTCTTGTTCCGGATCTTAGAGGAAAGGCTTTCAATTTTTCCCCATTCGGTATGGTACTAGCTGTGGATCTGTCACATATGGCTTTTATCATGTTGAGGTTAAGTTCCTTCTATACCCAGTTTTTGGAGAGTGTTTATCATGAAAGGATGTTGAATTTTATCAAATGCTTTTCCAGCATCAATTGAAACGATCATATGGTTTTTGTCCTTGGTTCTGTTGATATGATGTCTCACATTGATTGATGTATATATGTTGAACCATCCTTGTATCCCTTGGATGAATTCCACTTTATCATGGTGAATAAACTTTTTAATGTATTGTTGAATTCAGTTTGCTCATATTTTGTTGAGGATTTTTGCATCTATGTTCATTAGAAAATGGCCTATAGTTTTCTTTTTTGTTGTGTCTTTGGTTTTGGTATCAGGGTGATACATGCCTCGTAGAATGAGTTTGGAAGTATCCCTTCCTCCTCAATTTTTTGGAGTAGTTTAAGTAGGATTGGTATTAGTTGTTCTTCGAATGCTTGGTAGAATTCAGCAGTGAAGCCATCGGGTTTTGAGCTTTTCTTTGGTGAAAGACTTTATTACTGCATCTATCTCATTACTTGTTACTGGTTTATTCAGGTTTTGGATTTCTTCCTGGTTTGATCGTAGGTTGTGTGTGTCTAGGAATTTATCCATTTCTTCTAAGTTTTCCAATTCATTGGCATGTAATTGCTCATAGTTGTCTCTGATGATCTTTTGGATTTCTGCATTATCAGTTATAATGTCTCCTTTTCTTTTTCTTTTCTTTTCCTTTCCTTTTTCTTTTTTTTGAGACAGTCTCACTCTGTCGTCCAGGTAGAATGCAATGTTGTGATCATAGCTCACTGCAACCTCAAACTCTTGGGCTCAAGCGATTCTCTTGCCTCAGCCTCCCAAGTAGCTGGGACTACAGGCATGCATCACCACCCCTGGCAGATTTTTTCCTATTTTTTGTGGATATGGGGTCTTGCTCTTGCTTAGGCTGGTCTGGAACTCCTGGCCTCCCAAAGTGCTAGGATTACAGGCATGAGCTACCATGCCCGAACTCCATTTTCATCTCTGATTTTATTTATTTGGGTCTTCTCTCTTTTTTATTAGTCTGATGAAAGATGTGTCAGTTTTGTTTATTTTTTCAAAAAACCAACTTTTTGTTTCATTGATCTTTTGTATTTATTTTGGTTTCAATTTCATTTATTTCTCCTCTGATCTTTGTTATTTCTTTTTTTCTAAAAAAATTTTTTTTCATTGGCTTTCTCATCTATAGGATAAAATCTAAGCATCCTTCTTTATGTACCAAGACCTACCTTTCTTTTTACTGCATTTCCTGCTCCTTCTATGTTTTTTCTCTGCTCTCCAGTCATGCCGAATGACTTGCACTTCCCTGAATGCATTGTGCTTTTTTCACTTCTATGCTTTGTACACATTTCCTTTCTCTAAAATGCCCATTCTGGCATGTTTTTCCCCTTTTTCTGCCCGGTTAACTTCTATTCCATTCAGTTTCCTGTGAGAAGCCAGCCTTTCCTAAGCTCTCTTAAGAAGTTAAGATCTCTGTATAAGTCCTCATCAATTATTGAGTTCTCATTATGTAACAGGTTCTGTGCTTAGCACTTTATATACCCTGCCTGGCTGTTAAGGAGGTGCTGAATACATAGCTCCTATTATCATAATGATGAGGGAATTGAGCTAGCAAGAAACACCTGAACATTGCCTAGAATGTGATGCATGCCACCTCCCACCTGTGGTTACACATCGCCTGCTCTTCCCCTTCCTCCCTGGCAGTAACGGTCACATTCTCTGCTTGGCACTGGGGAAGAGCACTAGCCTTAAGAGTCAAATAGAACCGGGTTCACATCCTGTTTCTACTTAGGCCTTGGGCAAGTGTCTGAAATGTGTTTCTAATGTTAACTCCTAAAGGTAGGTATGTGATTTCCGTTTTGTAGAGAGTTGTTAAAGAACACGAAGCCTGAAAATATAGTATGCTGGGATTAGAACTCAGGTCTCTTTGGCTCCAAATCCCATGGTGTTTCCATACTGCCATGTCACCTTCATTTCTCTGAATCACATTTCAAGTAATTTTGGCAAAGTTCTCTTCCATTTTAACTGGCAGGCCCCACTTTCCTTAGGATATAGCTTCTGTCTTTGAAGGTTTTTGGGTAGGGCTCCCTGAAGGAAGAAGAATGGGCATGTTCTATCTTAGTCTCAGAGAAATAGGTACAGGGGTGGAGTTTGTCATTTCTGACCTGTCTTTGCCAGAACCAGAGGAGTCATCACTAAATTATATTTGTAGGGTTTTCTTTACACCAGTGTAACTGTTGGCAAGATGTGACTTTTTTTTTTTTGAGACAGAGTGTTGCTCTGTCACCCCAGGTGGAGTGCAGTGGCGTGATCATAGTTCACCACAACCTTGAACTCCTGGGCTTAAGCAATCCTTCTGCCTCAGCCTCCCAAGTAGCTTGGACTACAGGCACGAGCCACCACACCCTGCTAATTTTTTGTATTTTTGGTAGAGGTGAGTCTTCCTCTTGCTCAGGCTGGTCTTGAACTGCTGACCGCAAGCGATCCTCCCACCTCAGCCTCCCAAAGTGCTAGGATTACAGGTGTGAGCCACTGTGCCCGGCCACTTCTTTTATTTCTTAAAAGGACAAAAATACTGGATAAGATCCTAAAGACTATCTATAAAGTAAAAGACAATTTTATGTATTTGTGTTTTGATGTGAAATTAATTTTCTTCTTTGAATTGAGATAGAGATGATGAGAAGCTGAAAGGCGAAACCCGGGAGGAAAATATTTTGGATGCTACACGGGACAGCCCTAAATGAAAATCCACAGATCTGGTGTCTTTTAAAGGTCCATGGTGTGAGCTTCTGGGCTATTGTTACGGGGTTGTGCTTATATTCTGGTGCAGAAACGGTTTTTAGTTTTTCCCCTCCAGGATATTTAATTTAAAAAACAATGCATAAATTAATGTAGATATTTCTGTAAATGACATGCACTTTAATTGGTTTTTCTTGGAGTTATTTTTTTGTGAAGGAATAGTGCTCTAACAGCACTTATTTTCAGAGGACTATTGGTTTTAGGGATGCATTAAAGTATCTATAGGGGATTTTCCTATCTTCAAGGATCTAGGATGATATTTATTTAAGTTAGTCATAGACTGGAACTTGTTGGTTTTGATTCAGTTCGGCACAAGTGACTTTTGTGGTGCCGAATGACCAGTCTTTTCACCGAATCTCCTTGTTAAAAATGAACCCAGCAGGAATTGTTAGGTAGAAGCTTCCGATAGTTTCTTGTTTTGTAAATTTGTGACAAAGGCAAAGAGACTGTCTTAAAATTTTAAAGAGTTGTCATTCTTACTTTAT
Source organism: Indri indri (assembly GCA_004363605.1). Classification (NCBI taxonomy): domain Eukaryota; kingdom Metazoa; phylum Chordata; class Mammalia; order Primates; family Indriidae; genus Indri; species Indri indri. The sequence goes on along the minus strand of RJWJ010020820.1, from coordinate 12,314 downwards.
TGGACTTCCTTTCTGGTTTAGAGAAACTTTCATTTTTAAGTTGAACATGTAGAAAAAGCATTGATGTGAATTTTCCTCCCATAGTTCTTTGCTTGTTGTTTTTCTTCAAGGGGACCAAGGGGAGTACTAGAAAATGAACTTCCTGTTAAAAAAACAACTTCCCCTTTTGTTGGTTCTCTGAGCTCTAATCTCGAATGTTACCCGTATATTATAGCTATTTTAAAATTATTAAAGTTGTGAAATTATCATTTGCATACATATCCTCATCTCCCCCTAGTAAGCTGCTTGAGGACAGCTCAAGCAGCTGTCCTGTATCTTGTAGCGTAAAAGCTTTTCAGTTTAGCTAGTGAACAAATGTAGGCTCTGTCATCAACCTCCTTATCTATTCTTATTTCCCTGCTAGCATCTGCCTCTTTTCTATTATGGTTAGACGTGTTTCCTCACCCTTTCCTGACAGGCTCATTCCCATCTCTGTGCTTTTGCAGTGAGTGTTTCCCCTGTCAGGACTGCCTTTTCTCCTGTTAAATTCCTACTCTTGTTTAAAGGCTTGGCTGATGTTCCCCTCATCATGAAACCAGCTGACTGCTTTAGTCCATATTAATCTCTTCTATTTTTAGACTATTGTTATATTCAGCAACACAGTTTAACACTTAATTGACTCCTATTTGTTTGTTTCATTTATGCTATTTTTACCTTCTCAGTCAGACCTTAGGTTTTTTGAAGTTAATAACAAGGCCTTCTACATTTTGGAACTTCTGCATTTCCAGTAAGGTGCTAAACACCAATATGTCAATAAAGATGTATTGCGCACCTATATTTGTAAGATCTGTTCAGAGGGTGAGAGATGCATAGAAGGCAGATTTCCTGCTCTCAAGGAGCTTTCATTCTACTAGTTTCTCAATAAATAGGTGTTGTTGTTTTAAGAATATTAATTTAGGTAATTGTCTTTTGAATTCTTAGAACGATTTTTATTTTCTTCTTGAGTGGTAAGATAGCATTTAAACAATCACATTTGAAATGATTCTGAGAAAATGGCAGCTTGACCATATCCCGCTTGCCCTCTTTAACTCTGTTCAAATAAATAACAATTTCAGAGCTTAGAACAAAAATACCAAGAGATGGAATGGGAACTCATGAAGATGAAATTAAAGGACCTGGAGGATAGATCCAGGAAACTGAAAATGCAAATAATAATAATTTTAGAAGATAATAATAATAGAAGAAACATCCCTGTGCTGAAAAAAAATACTGTAAATTGAAAAAGACGGCAGATTGAATGAGTTCATTGTGTTCCAGGCAAGATTGATGAGAAAAGGTACAAACCTAGGCATATTCTGATAAAATTTCTGAATTCAGTGATAAAGAAAAAAAATCATTCCTTCCTAGACAGAAAGATAATGTTAAAATTACTACTACAACAAAACAGACTGTTTTCATTTGTAATACTAGAACTTTGATGATGGTGGAAGAAACATTTACAGACTATTTAGAGATGAAGTCTACACTCCAGGAATCCTGTATGCAATCGAGATGTTATTCACCTTTCATGAAAAAGAAAGCTCTATGTGAGTGCACAAGGATTCAGAGATTATATGACCCATAGACTCCAGTCTGAATAATATACTCTAATCAATGTGAAACAGAGATTCCAAGATAGGAGAGGAAACAGTGATGGGAAACTGCAACTTTAAGTGAAGTGACACATAATGAAACCAGTTTTACCGTAGGTTAATTGATTAAAAACAAGAGTTAAGTTCCTATGGCATATTTCTGGTCTCAAAATCATCACCAAACTTCTAAATGAGACAAAAATACTTGTAATATTGAACATTGAAATAAATATGAACTATGTGTACATTTAAGAAAGATTAATAAAAACAAGAGCATTATTTGTCCGCTTATTCCAATTCAGGGTTGAGGGTGGCAGGAACCTGTCCCTGTAGCTCAGGGCTCAAGGTGGGAACCAGCCCTGGACAGGAAGCCATTCCCTCACAGGACAAACTCACACACACCCTCATACTCAGACTGGGGCAGTTTAGACACACAGGTTAACTAATGGACACAGCTTTGGGATGTGGGAGGAAACCAGAGTACCCGGAGAAAATCCATACAGACATATATACATGGGGAGAACATGCAAACTCCACACAGACAGTGGCCCCGTCAGGAATCGCTTTTTTCCTCATCAGTGTTACAATGAAATGTTGAGTGAAATGATGTTGTTGAAGGACCTGCTGGGTATATATATGTATTGAGAGTGACATAATGTGTAATATAAATGCTAAGTAAGGATCCTTGAAATAGAAGAGCCATATTGCAAGAGAAAACCTAGTTGTCTGAATGAAACATTCTAAATGATTTCAGCAGAACTCAGACATTGTGGACAGGGTAGCGTGGGGGTGGGTGGGGAAAAAAAGCAGTCTTTGGTGTCATTAGGATGTTGGCAGAGGAAGAATGGGAATGAACTGCCTTGGTGAGGAGAAAAATATTTCATTTATAATTATAAAATACTTAAATATCACAAGCAAGGCACAAGATCTGTATGAAGCAAATTGTAAAATCTTAATGATGTAAAAGCAAGATCTGAAGAAATGGAAATATATACAGTTTTCCCTTGGAATCCATGGGGGATTGGTTCCAGGATTCCCTGAGGATACCAAAATCCTTAGATGCTCAAGTCCCTAATATAAAATGTTGTAGTATTTGCATATAGCCTAAGTGTACTTTAAATCATCTCTAGATTACTTATAATACCTAACACAATGTAAATGCTGTGTAAATAGTTGTTACACTGTGTTGTTTAGGGAGTAATGACAAGAAAAAAAGCCTCTACATGTTCAGTACAGATGCTTTTTCCCTCCCCAAATATTTTCTCCAAGGTTGGTTGAATCCACAGATGTGGAACCCATGGATATGGAGGGCTGACTGTACCATGTTCTTGAATGGGAAGACTGAGATAGAGATATGTATAAATTTAATGGGACTCCAATTCTAATGGAACTCTAATGCAAGGTTCTTTGGGGGATGGGAAATTAGTTACAATGATCTCAGTGTTCATATGGAAGAATAAATGTTTTAGAATCGCCAAGACAACAAGACAATTTAGAAGCAGAATGGTGAGGTGATACTTGCCTTACCACATATTAAAACAGATTCTGAAATTCCTATTTTCAAAACAGCATGGTATTAGCTTTCAAATAAGGATGAGGGAACAGAATAGAGTGCCACTTTTTTAAATTTTTTTTTATTTTTTTTAATTTTAGAAACAGGGTCTCACTCTGTCGCTGAGACTGGAGTGCAGTGGCATGATTCCAGCTCACTGTAGCCTCAAACTCCTGTCTGAATGAGACAGTCTAAAAGATTTCAGCAGAACTCAGCTGAGGGCTCAAGAGATCCTCTCACCTCAGCCTCCTGAGTAGGTGTGTGCTACCATGCCTGGCTAATTTTTAAAGTTTTTGTAGAGATGGGTTTTTGCTATATTGCCTAGGCTGGTCTCAAACTTCTGGCCTCGAGCGATCCTCCCTCCTTGGCCTCTCAATGCACTGGGATTATAGGTGTGAGCCATCATACCCAGCTTTAAATTCTTGTATACGTTGAAAAAACAGTTATGGAAACATAAAAATTTTATTCATTTAGACCAACTGTCTTCCCTATTGCCTCAAATTAGAAAAGATTTTAAAGTAAGTTGACTAGGACTCCACAGGACATCAGAAATATTAAACTTCTTGATATTCTGTTTATCTTGCCAGTAGGAGCACACTGGAACCAGAAAGAAAAGCCCCTTCTTGGAATATCTTTCTAGTGCTCACTATGGATAAAGCTTAATATCATGGGAGCTGGCAAAAGAAAAATATTTCAAGGTCTTATGTTAATTTTCACAGAGCAGGCAACAAAGGGTGTATTTGGAGCTGAGAGGCAATAAATTGATAACTAACACATTCTTGATTCCTGTCCTTCCTTCAGTCCACCTCTCCATATCAAATCTATCAGTACTACCTTGAGAATATATCCTAAGTTGGCTTCTCTGTCACTCGTCACTGCTAATCATTGCCTTGCCCATGTTATTACATCTCTTGCTTTGGTAGCCCCTTAACTGGTGTCCCTGCTTTCTTCTCTCTAACCAGTTTTCCACATAGCAGCTAGAGAGCTTTTTAAACTGCAAATTAGCTCATATTACTTCCTTGCTTTATAGCTTTCCAGTAGATTCTTTTTTTTTTTTTTTTTTTGAGACAGTCTCTGTTGCCCCGGGTGGAGTGCAGTGTCGTCATCATAGCTCAGAGCAACCTCAAACTCCTGGGCTCAGGCACTTCTGCCTCAGCCTCCCAAGTAGTTGGGGCTACAGGTGGGCGCCACCTTGCCCAGCGAGTTTTTTCTATTTTTGGTAAAGACGGGGATCTTGCTCTTGCTTAGGCTGGTCTTGAACTCCTGACCTCAAGCAATCCTCCTGTGTCAGCCTCCCAGAGTGCTGGGAGGCGTGAACTACCACGCCTGGCCTCCAGTGGATTCTTTTTGTCTTTAAAATAAAATTCAAACTTCTCTCCATGGTTTACAAGACATACACAGTCCTGCCCCCTTATCTTTTCATCTCACCCACTGTGCTTCAGCTATACTGTTGCTTCAGCCACGCGGGCTGACTCTTTTCTCCTTGTTTTCCTTCTTTCTTTTCTAGAGACAGAGTCTCACTCTCGCCTGGGGGCGAGTGCCGTGGTGTCAGCCTAGCTCACAGCAACCTCAAACTCCTGGGCTCAAGCAATCCTACTGTCTCAGCCTCCCTCGTAGCTGGGACTACAGGCATGCGCCACCATGCCCGGCTAATTTTTTCTATATATATTTTTAGCTGTCCAATTAATTTCTTTCAATTTTTGGTAGAGACGGGGTCTCGCTCTTGCTCAGGCTGGTCTCAAACTCCTGAGCTCAGGATGATCCGCCCGCCTCGGCCTCCCAGAGTGCTAGGATTACAGGCGTGAGCCACCACGCCCGGCCTTGTTTTCCTTCTTTCTTTCTCTGACTCCTCCCTTCCTTCCTCCCTCCATCCTCTCCTTTCTCCCTTCCTTCCTCCTTCTGTTTATTTAGCTGGTATTTACTGAGTGCCTACCATGTGCTAGGTACAGGTGATACAGCAGTAATTAACATAATAAAAATCCTTTGCCTGTATGGGATTTACAGTCTATAGGAATAGACAGAAAATAATAAGTAATGTATATTGCTTGTCATATGGTAAAATTTTCAGTGGGAAAAAAGTATAAAGAGGGACAGAGACCTCTGGGGCAGAGTTGGTGGGTACAATTTGAAAGAGGGTACTCAGGAAAGGCTTCATCATAAGATGGCATTTGAACAAAATGGTGAGGCTTTCTTTCACTTCCTTGAACTCACCACCATGCTTGTTGCCATCTCTAGGTCTTGTTTCTTGGTTTTCTTCTGCCTGAAATGTTCTGTTCCAACTTTGTCTCCTTTTTGTCTCAGCTCAAAGTTAACCTTCTCAGAGATGCCTTCCCTGACCCCCAAGTTTAAATTAGCAACTCTTCCCATCATTCTCCATCTCACCACCATTAATTAATACCACCATTTGAAGTGATCTTGTTCATTCGTTTGTTTGTTTGTTACCGTGTTCTGCCCAGTGAAATGTTAGTTCTTTAAGTGCAGAGACTTTGTTCTTATTCCCTGCTCTCTCTCCAGTGCCTAGAGTAGAAGACTTTGGGTAGACACTTGTTTGGTGAACACATGGATTTTGCAGGGAGAAGATTCCAGTGGGATTCCTGAGATAGTGGCAGCTTTAAAAAGTAAGGAAGTGTAGGCTCTGTCCTCAGGGTCCCTATGGAAGCTGGCTAGAGCTGCAACTAAGAGGAGTTTGTGTTTCTTGGTATTTGGTTAGTTTCTAATGTTTGTCTTTTCTTTCTTTCTCTCACTATTATGTGTCCTCTGATTTTACATGTGATTTTTACAGTTGGATGATGTGTGACAACTTTCCATTTCATTCATCTACCTGGCTACTTTGCGTATTCAATTCAGTTGGTATTTGTTATGCAAATACTTACAGAACACACAGCTCTGAGCCTGGGGCAGTGCTTGTGTGAGAGCTGGAGCCACACCGCTGAGTACCTGTGCTCCCTGCACAGGGGGTGTACGCTTCTTGTTTTTCTTTGTACTTTGCCCATGTGTTGATTACCTTTTTCCTCTACCTTAACTAAATGTAATACCCGTAAGATCTGATGTGAGGCACAAATTGATTAGGTAGGTGGCTTTTTCTGTAGACCAGACATTATCAGCAACCTTCATTTTGGTTTAACTGGTCCTGGTTGGGAAAAAACTCAGTATTTCACATGCCTGGTTTTCCAGCATCTTTTCTTGGCTACTTTATTACATCTTTTGCAAAATGTTGGAAAACCAGGGAAATGAAATAGTTAGCCATATGGTAAATATTGGGTTTGTTGAACTAAGTCAGACCTTTGGTCAGTTTATTCTAGTTTATGCAAACAGTGTGGCCAGCTAGACTTCCAAGGACATTCATGGGCTGTGCATAACTTGTCCAACTGTATACACAAAACATTTGTCTCTTAGGTCTTACTGACTTTCTCACAGGTGCCTATTTGACTACCTATATCCGAGATACTGTTCAAACACTCAATTTATTATAATTTTGCACATAAGATAAATTCAATAAAATCTCAAAAATTTTATGTACCTATTCTGTCATGAACTTTAAATTTCTCTTTGTGGCTGAGAAATTGAACTTATGAAACTTCCTAATAATTAAGATTATCCTATTTCATTAAAGATTGGAAGAAACATGATTAAAATGATTATTTAATGGTAAAACATGATTAAGGTGATTATTACATGTTAATTAACAGAAGATCACCATTGTCAGAAGTAAATTGCTCAGAATCTTGAATTTGATTTGATTATCCTCTAACTTTTCCTTACAATTGTAGAAAAAAGTGCTTTTCATTAGAGGTAGAGATTCTTTCCTTGTTTTTTTTGGTAATCAGATTCAGTTGTCTTAGTTTCCTCATCCTTTTTTTTTTTTTTTTTTTTTTTTTTTTTTTTTTTTTTTTTTTTTTTTTTTTTTTTTTTTTTTTTTTTTTTTTTTTTTTTTTTTTTTTTTTTTTTTTTTTTTTGAGACAGAGTCTCACTCTGTTGCCCCGGCTAGAGTGCTGTGGCGTCAGTCTAGCTCACAGCAACCTCAAACTCCTGGGCTCAGGCGATCCTCCTGCCTCAGCCTCCCGAGTAGCTGGGACTACAGACATGCACCACCATGCCTGGCTAATTTTTTCTATATATTTTCAGTTGTCCAGCCAATTTCTTTGTATTTTTAGTAGAGACGGGGGTCTTGCTCTTGCTCAGGCTGGTCTCGAGCTCCTGAGCTCAAAGGATCCTCCCGCCTCGGCCTCCCAGAGTGCTAGGATTACAGGCATGAGCCACCACGCCCGGCCGAGTTTCCTCATCCTTAAAATGAGGATGATAATAGTATCTACATTACAGGATTGTGCCTGGCACATGGGAAACACTTATAAGTCTTTATTATGTTGCTGTATTATTTTATATTTCCAGACTTCCATCTATGCAGAAGTTGTGATCAATGAACAGAATATCTAAACTGGCATATGGACCCAAATTTGGTTTCCAGCTTTCCCCAAAGCAGGATGATAATTAAAGCCATGAGAATAGATGAGTTTACGCAGGAAAGAGGGCTTGGGGTGAACAGAGAGCACTATTTCAGATAGAATCCTAAGGAATACTAACATGGGCAGAGGAAAAGAAAGCCTGCAGAGACAATTAGGAAGACATGGTTGGAAGTTTAGCAAGAAAGCCAGAGAAGGAGAATCAGGAGAGTTTAGGGGCCAGGAAGACAAAGGAGAGAATGATCAAATGTTCCTCCAAGCACTACAATGGTAATGATTAAGATGGATTTGTTAGATTTAGCCATGAGGTGATTTATGAATTTAGTGAGAGTGGTTTTACTGCTAATGCAATGGTGTGAGTGTCAGAAGCTGGATTATAATGGGTTAAGGAGTGAATGGGAGGAAACAGATCAGTTTCAAAAACAAAACAAAACAGCTTTCAGTAAGTTTGTGGTTAGGAGGGGCAGGACATGGCAGTAGTTTCTTGTAGTTATTTGGGGAGATAAGATATAAACAGTATCTTTATTGCATAATAAATGCCATAAAGGAGACACATACAAATGCTTGAAGGTGCTTCAGTGACAGGCATCAGTGTGTCTGTAGTGTTCTGGGAAGGATTCCCTAAAGTCGTATCTCTTAGGCTTAGACTTAACAGTGGAATAGGAGTTTGGTAGGCAGATGGACAAGGGGAGGAAGATATTTTAGATTTGGAGAAAGGCATGGCTTTGTGAATTACTGCAGTATGTTTGAGGAATTATGATGATTTAGTCACCAATAGAGCATAAAGTGTAAGCTCAGTAAATCCAATAAGCCAGGACAGGTGGGCAGGGCTGAGAGCATGGGAGGGGTGTGTATGGGGTGCCTTGTGGCACCCATAGAATCTTAAATTTTGTCCTGTAGGTCTTTGCTTACCAATGGGGATTTGTGTTGATGTGGTAGGAGTACTTAAAGCTATAAACATTGTGTATCTGCTTAGAATATCCATTTAATTGAATTTGGGGGGAAATTATTGCAATATTAAGGCATTAATGAATATTAATATTAAAATACAGAATTGAAAATCTGAGATAAAATGTAGTCTTAAATTTTTAAATTAAAACATAATGCATTTTTCTCTAGTGGCTGGTTTGTTCAGGCTGTACCTCTTCTAAACCCTCCATCCCACCATCACTTTCTTCAGGGGAAAGAGTTTAAAGAGCATCCATATAGGTCACAGGAGTCCCTGAAGAACTGTAAGCAGGAGTGGATAGCATCTGTATTTGGCGGAGATCACCCTAAAGCTGCGGACTGTTTTCATGGAAGATAATTTTTCCACCAACCAGGGTGGGGTGGGGTGAGAGGGGGATGGTTTCGGGATGATTCAGGCACATTACATTTATTGTGCACTTTATTTCTATTATTATTACATTGTAGTATATAATGAAATAATTATACAACTCACCATAATGCAGAATCAGTGGGAGCCCTGAGCTTGTTTTCCTGGAACTAGATGGTCCCATCTGGGGGTGATGGGAGACAGTGACTGTAAATACAGATGAAGCTTTGCTTGCTCGCTGGCCATTCACCTCCTGCTGTGTGCCCCAGTTCCAAACATGCCATGGACTGGTACCAGTTCATGGCCCGGGGGTCGGGGACTACAGCTCTAGAGGAGGGTAGTTTCAGGTTCCTGTGTCACACAACCAAGGGACACCATTCTCATAGAGTTCAATGCAAAATAGCCCTTAATAAATAAGAACAGGGCAAGAGGGCAAGACAGGACAGGAAGACTTACAAGGAGGCTACTGAAATGAGCTGCTCCTGCAGTAGGATTAGGGAATAGGGAATGAAAAGAGGTATTTAAAGAGAGAGTTGATGGGATTAGTGTGGAGAAGGAGGAGGGCACATAGATGTGTAGCTATGATGGAAGAACCTAGGTGGACTCCTACGTTTCTGTCTTAGACATCTTGTGAGAAAGATGGCACCATTTGCTTATACAGGGAACAGAGGAAGAAGAATAATTTTGGATATAGGGGGAGATAAATTCAGTGTTACTGAATTTGAGTGGTTTGGGAGACATGCAAGTGGAAATCTGCAAATGGAAACCCACAGGCAGTTGGCTGTGTGGGTTTGGAGTTCTTTAGAAGATATACATTCAGGCTGGGCGTGGTGGCTCATGCCAATAATCCCAGCACTCTGGGAGGCTGAGGTGGGAAAAGGATTACTTGAGGCCAGGACTTCAAGACCAGCCTGAGCAACATAATAAGACCCTGTCTCTGCCAAAAAAAAAAAAAAAAAAAAAAAAAATTAGCATGGCATGGTGGCAAGTGCCTGTAGTTTTAGCTACTGGGGAGACTGAGGCAGGAGGATTGCTTAAGCCCAGGAGTTAGAGGCTGCAGTGAGCTATGATCTCACCACTGTATTTCAGCCTGGGCAACAGATCAAGACTCTGTCTCAAAAAAAGAGAGGAAAAAAAAAAGATACACATTCAGTATTCCTCAGTGTGTGTCACTGATAATGGAAGCAATGGGCATGATCGATGCTGTCCAAGGAGAGCATATTGAGTGAGAAGAGGCTAAATACAGAGCTCCACCATTTAAGGGGGAAGCTGAAAAAAAGGAACCAGAAAAAGAGTGGTCAAAGAGGTACGAGTAGCCAAAGAGGGAGTAGAGCAAAGAAACAAGGGATTTTAAGAAGTGTCTGTTGACACATAGAGTTTAACTAAGATGGGGACTGAGAAAATGCCATTGAGATTCACAAGTAGAGGAGGTCATTGGTGGTGACCTTTGCCTGAGCTGTTTTAGTGGCAGTGCTGGAAGGGGTTGAGGGGGGACTGCAGCCTGTCAGTAGTGAGTGAAGAATGCAAGGCAGAGAGAAAGTGGAGGTAGAGGCAGGCAGAGTACACTGCTCTTTCAAGCCTGGCTATGCGAAGGGAGAGAAAGGACAGTAGCTAGGATGCTTACACATTTATCTGTTCTTTGTCTCTCTCTCCCCCCACTAGAAAGTAAGTTGCCCGAGGGCTGGGACTTAGTTTCATTCATTGCTTTATCTCCAGGGTTGAAAAGAGCTCCTGGCAGACAGTAGGTGCTCAATAAATATTTGATGGCCAAATGAATGAATTCTGCCAAGAAGAGAGATTGAGCCTGTTCATTTGTGGTGTGGAGGGGTAAGAGGTCTTTGGGAGGAAGGATTGAAGGTCTAGAGTAGAAAGGTGTGATGGAACAAGGTCACCCTGAGCCAGCAAAGTTTGAGATCTCAAGCACTACAGGAGTGATCCTCCAAGATACCAGGAGTGACTCCTTTTCTGCTGAAAGAGAAGGGAAGGAGGAAAGGATGGGAGCAGAGGCAGATATTTATAGGTTGTGGAGGAAGTTGAGGGAGTTCTCACTTGATGGCCTTACAAGTATGCTCTCAGTTAAAAATAAGCCAAGAGTGAGTGTCATGTATGTATCCTTGGAAAACACTTTGTGGACACATACAAAAAACCCCACCCCCATTCGAGCAGCTGTGCTTACGTTGAAAGTCATAGCCATATAATTGTAGGCACACACAAGGCTGTGGTCGATGACAAAGGTTAGGAGAGGTGAGGATGTGCCAGAGAGGATGAGTAAGAGGAGGTGAGACAAGCGGTCTCTCATCTCAGCCGTGAGTGTGGGTGTGGCTGGGCTGAAAGAGGGGAACACGCACACCTGTGTGAACACCCTTTCTGCCCCAGAAATGCAGGACTCTGTCCTTGGGCTCTTAGGCAAGTGGGAGAAGAAAGGGCAGTACATGAGGCTCACACTTCCCTCTGTGAGAGAAAACGAACAGAAACTTGAGCCCTGAGTGAAGCAGAGTAACTCTTTGTCAGCAGCTCCTCTGGTCCTCACCAGGCTGGTTTTCCAGCGCTCTGTTTCTGATTCATTGGAAATGAAACAGGAAACTGCTTTCCCAACTTTTTACAAGCTGTTATCTAAAATGGTTTATCAGCTTAGAAGGAAAGGTAGTGAGAAAGAGGATGTGACGCTGCCACGGTGAGTCATGAAGAGCAAGACATGACCGTATTTGCTTATCTTGCCAAGTTTCATCTAGAATTAATTGAAAGAATATTGAAATGTCTCTTTTGTTTTAATTAGCGGTTGTTTAGTAATAAGCTCTCACTTCTTTAGAATTCTCTGTCTTTGGTCTAATCAAATTCAAGAATACATATTTCTCAGAAACTTTCTGAAAAAGAGAAGAGAGTAGTAAGAGTGGATCTTACAGTCTTCTAGTCTTTAGTTGAAATTAAATAACCCAACCAAGGTGATTGTTTTTTCTTTTGCTGTCAACGTTATCAGCCATTCTTGCAAGTTGGCGCCTGCCAATTAAGCCATGCAAGGCAGGGTAGAGTTGGACTTGTGTTCTGGCTGCGTATGTTTTGCATTTCTTTTTTTTTTTTTTTTTTTTTGAGACAGAGTCTCACTCTCTTGCCTGGGGCGAGTGCCGTGGCGTCAGCCTAGCTCACAGCAACCTCAAACTCCTGGGCTCGAGCAATCCTGCTGCCTCAGCCTCCCAAGTAGCTGGGACTACAGGCATGCGCCACCATGCCCGGCTAATTTTTTCTATATATATATATATTTTTAGCTGTCCAATTAATTTCTTTCTATTTTTGGTAGAGACGGGGTCTCGCTCTTGCTCAGGCTGGTCTCGAACTCCTGAGCTCAGGACTATCCGCCCGCCTCGGCCTCCTAGAGTGCT
>RJWJ010020819.1:0-28699 GCA_004363605.1 Indri indri | reverse complement strand
ACATCACAACACAGCCATTTTGAAAGATGGGGGGCAGAGGGGACATCAATCATCCTCTCACCCCCTCCCCCAAATAAAACAAAATGCTTAGAAAATCTAAGAGTTTTTATAAGGAGCTTGAATATACAGAGAGTCCCCAAATTACAGACAGTTTTGTGTTCTAAAAGAACATTCCTGGGTGGAGTTGCCAGATAAAATAGAGGACATGCAGTTAAATTTGACTTTTAGATAAACAACACATAATTTTTAATATAAGTCAGTTCCAAATACCACATAGGACATACTTATACTAAAAAAATTATTCATTGTTTATCTGAGATTCCAATTGAACTGTGTATTTTTATCTGCTAGATCTGGCAACCCTATCTCTGGGTGATTTAGACCAATTTTCCAACCTTCAGCTGTGAGGTCCTGGAAAGAACCCCCACCTTGGGAGTCTAGAAACCTCAGTGCAATTTCTGGTTTTGTCAATTACTAGTTCTGAAACCTCAGGCAAGTTATGCTTTCCATGCTTGCAAAGAGACCAGTAAATTCGTACACCACGGGCCTGGGTGGGTAAATGTTATTCAACATGTGGAAGTACAGTACTTTGCAAACAGCCAGCACCGTTTTGTTATATTACCCTATACACTTTATTGGGCAGTGATTTGGCTTTTAGGTGAGGCCACACGAGCCAATTTAAATACTCTATTTTCATGAGAAATTCCCTGACTTTGGTAAGTTCCCATGACAAAGTGGCCCTTTCCCGCATCTGAGAAATACTGAGAGCCATGTACAGTGGTCCTGTCTACTAGACAACCCTGCGTCACCACCCCACCCTCAATCTTTGTCAAAAGAGGGCTTGTGCATTTTTACATACTTTGTCGCTCAAAAAGTGGTTGAATATATGATTTCACAAAGATTAGTCAAAACTAAAATGTTGACACCAACGATAGAAAGCACTGGCTTCATAAGTTTTTCCAGTGTCCCTGGGGAACTCCTCAAACCCAACTTCATACTGCCAATTTGGGCCCAAAGTTATGTGTCTACAGCCCAGACTTCTGAATCTACCAAAGCTTGACCTCTGGCCATGCCCAGGTGTCCCAGCAATTTGAACTAAACATGACCAAAGCTAAGTTCTTCATTGTCCAAACCTACTCCCTTGTTTGAGTGACACTATCATCTTTAGTTGCTTATGTTAGAAATCTGAGAATCATCTAACACTTTTCTTTTAGGTCCTCAAATCAAACTCATCACCAAGACCAAGATTTCTCTCCTGAAGTGCACTCCTGCCTCCACTTCTCCTCAGCCCCACCCCTGTCACCCTGGCCCAAGCCCCCATCCTCTCATGGACACCCAACCCATTCTCCATATTGTACTCTAGATTATCAACTGAAACCAGAAATCAAATCACATCACTCCACTGCTTACAAATATGTCAATGGCTTCCTATCAGGTTCTCTACAGCTTGGTGCCTACCTCCCTCATCCCACACTTTTCAGCCCTAACATCATGTCACCCCCACTGTTCTGGCCCCTCTCTGTCTCTAGAACACAACAATAAGCTCTCACCCACCTCAGGGCCTTTGCACATGTTGTTCCCACTGACTGGACCACTCTTTCCCTGACTGCTGCCTTCTCATCCTTCAGGTCTCAACCACAACCTCATGGGCCATTTTTTAAAAATTGCAGTAAAATATACAAAACATAAAATTTGTCATTTTAAGAATGTTTAAGTGTACAGTTCAGTGACATTAAGTGGATTCACATGATTGTACAAACACCACCACCCATCTCCAGAAATTTTTTTTTTTTTTTTTTTGGAGACAGTCTCACTCTGTTGCCCAGGCTAGAGTGCCAAGGCATCAGCCTAGCTCACAGCAACCTCAAACTCCTGGGCTCAAGCAATCCTTCTCCCTCAGCCTCCCAAGCAGCTGGGTCTACAGGCATGCACCACCATGCCCGGCTAATTTTTTCTATATATTTTTAGTTATCCAGCTAATTTATTTTCTATTTTTAGTAGAGACGGGGTCTCCTCCTTGCTCAGGCTGGTCTTGAACTCCTGAGCTCAAACAATCCACCTGCCTTGGACTCCCAGAGTGCTAGGATTACAGGCGTGAGCCACCATGCCCGGCCTCCAGAAATTGTTCATCATCCCAAACTGAAACTCAGTACCATTCAACAATAACTCCCCATCCCCCCGACCCTACCCCCTGGTAAGCCCTGTTCAACTTTCTGTCTCTATGAATTTGACTATTCTGGATACTTCATATAAGTAGAATCATATGATTCTTTTGTGTCTGGCTTATTTAACAAAAATATCTTCCAGTTTCCTCCATGTAGCATGTATTAAAATTTCCTTTCTTTTTAGGGCTGACAAATATTCCATTGTATGGATACGCCACCTTTTGTTTATTCATTAATCTGTCGATGGATATTTGGGGTCCTCCCAGGCCATTTTAATGTAGACCCTTGTTCTCTTAGGAATATATTTTCCTTTAAAGTCCTTATCACAGATTATAATCTAATATCAATTTGTTTCATGTCTCTTTTGTTCAATATTTTGTTTAATATCTATTCCTCTCACCCCACCCCCAACAACCCTGTAAGCTCCACGCAGGGAAGGCCAAGGCCCCGTCTGTTCTGTCCATTCCTGCATTTACCACCAGCACCTGGCACCGGTCCTGGAATGTAGTTAGGTGTTTAATGAGTAATTGTTGAACCATTGAATGAAAGAAAATCATTAGGCTACCAGAAAGCCCCTCATCTTCAGAGTCAGTGTGGACTTTGTATTCAATTGTGCAGGTGAACAAATGCAAACACACAACCAGAGAAACACACACACACACTGAGCACAAACCATCCCTTTATAACAGGTAAATCTACATATTTGCAACTAGCACACATTGCCATTTCCTGTGCTTTTTTCAAGAATGCATCATGTGCAAAAGCAATGAGTGTATTTGGCAATATAAAGAAATTAAGTATTGACAAATGCTACAACCATGGATGAACCTTGAAAACATTCTGCTAAGTGCAAAGAGTCGATCATGAAAGACCACATACTGTGTGATTGCATTTATATGCAATGTCCAGAATCGGCAAACCCATAGACACAAAAAGTAGATTAGAGGTTGCCAGGATCTTTGGGGACAAGGGAATAAATGAGAAACAGCTAAAGGTTACAGGATTTCTTTTTGGGGTGATGAAAAGGTTTTAACATAGATTGTGGTGATGGTTATGTGGTTCTATAAATACACTAAAACCCAGTGAATTGTATACTGTAAAAGGATGAATTGTATGGTGCATTAATTATATCTCAATAAAGTTGTTAAAAACAAAAAGTGGTATGTGTGGAGATGGGGCAGGGCTGGGAAGAACTTGTCCTCCCAATCAGACGAGCACCAGAAGGGTTGTGGAGGGAGCCGGGCGGCCCGTGAATTACACAGCATCCTCCTGCCAATTTTAAAAAGACAAAAAAAAAAAAAAGGCCTCCGCTTCCCAAAAGCCATTTCCTTCTTCCAACAACCCCACCACCACCACCAAAGTAGGAAGAAACACTGATAAACGCAGTCAAGCGCTCTGAAGCAAAGCCTTATAAGGTATGTGTGTTTCAGAAGAGCCTCTTCATAACCTATTGTAAGTGATCTGAACACAGCCCAGGGAATTTGCAGCATTCTGAACTCAGATTTCCTTTTGCAACCCAGGTTCTGCCAAGAAAGTTATCTCGGGCTCTTCTCTCTTTTTCTCCCCCTCCCTCTCTCTCTCTCGTGCACACACACCCATATACGATCCGTCCAGAAGTCTTGTTGCCTCTACAATCTACCAAAATAAAAATCACATCTAAGTCTCTGTACCTATCTACTCCCATTCTCTCTTCAGAATCTGACGTCTCAGCCCCACAGCGACCATCCCGGGGGAAGCTTCCACCATAGCTTGCCTGGCTAAGCCTCCTACCTGGTCTCCCTCCCGGGAGCTTCCGTCAGGCCTGGTCTTCACACGGCAACCAGAAGGACCCGAGTCACGTCACGCCACTCTAAGGAACGATGTCCTGTGCTGACCCCGTGCTTCTCACACAAAGTCAAAGCCAAAGTCCTTGCACAGCCTGGAAGCCCCACAAGACCCGGCTGCCCTCCTTCTCTGCTCTCGCCGTCTCCTCTCCCCTTCGTTCCCCACTCACTCACTGGGGAACAGCCAGACAGACCCAGCACTCTCACCTTAGGGCCTCTGCTCCCAGCTATCTGTCCCCTCTGCTTGGGACACTCTTTCCCCAGAGCTTTCTGAGCTGCCCTCTCCTCCCAGCCTTTGCTCAAAGGTAACCTTCTCAAGAAGACTCCATCAGCCGCTCTATTTACAATGCAACTTGCCCCCTCGCCCTCCCATTCCTTGGTCCCAGTGACCTCAAAGATCCAGGACACGTTAGCTGCTACTCCTGGCCCCACTCACAGCCTGAGGGTCTCAAACGACCTCTGAGGATTTTCACCCCAGTTCTCTATGCTAAAAGAGGGGGAGGAGAGGCATAAGACTGATGACAAAACCCCAAATGATCTTCATCAAGTTGAGGCAGACAAAGTATCAAATCTCCAAGATTAGGCACGTTACCCTCAATATCCTTTTTGTGGCTGTGATTGGCATGAGATAGAAAAGTGGAAAGACGCCCAAGGATGGCAGTGTTTGGGGTTGAAGTGTTGATTTTTTTTTTTAACTTAAAAAAAAAAATAAAACCTGCTTTTTAACCATGCAAGTTCTAATTTGGCTAATTTTCAGGGCACGGTATGAGTATAAACTCGTGAGATTCTATTCTTCTAGAAACTATAGATTAAGATGTCTATAGTTAGACAGTCTGACATCTAATCATTACATAAAGGCTCTGGCTTTTACCCTGTGACATATATAAGCAGATTACTATAGAGATGCAACATCTGATAACTCTGCCCTGCTACACTCCATAACTGACCTTTTGCCTTGGAGCTACTTTTGATTCTACCCTAAGGGGAAAAAACACTCTGACATTTAAGTCTTCGATGTTTGAAATATTTAAATGTCAGTTTCCCTCACATTCTAACCCTCTCCTCTTACCACATTTTTTCTTAATTCAAATCAATTCTGGAAGTTAAGGATTTTTTGCTCTATTATGGACTGGCATTTTTAGAAGGCAGTGCTGCTCTCAGAGACTGCCAGATGGTTGGGGGGCTGGTCTCCTGAGATTTTATACCCACCGTCACACAGGGCAGTGCAACCACAGCATGGGCCAGTTGGGTGATGGAATGACAAATGACCACCAGCTCAGTCCAAGCAGCTGCCGGTGAAAAGGAAAAGCATGTAGCTCTCATGTGTCAACTACACAACCATTCTCCCTGCATTCTTGTCTCCAAGCTGTTTTGGAGTAAATTATGGTGTTAAATACATGGTCCTGCTCACCTAATTTATGAAAGATACATTTTACCAAACTGAATAAGAGCTCAAAACTCACATGAATGGATACCTGTATGTCCAGATCCATCACAGCATTATTCACAAAGCCAGAGGAGGACCCGACAGGAATGTGCATCCCCAGGTAAATGGATAAACAAAACGTGGTACATTCATACAATGGAATATTATTCAGCCTTAAAAAGGAAGGAAATTCTGATACATGCTGCAACGTGCATGAACCGTGAGGGCATTATGCTAAGCGAAATAAGCCAGTCATAAAAAGGCAAATAGTGTATGATTTCACTTAACATGGGGTACCTTAGAACAGTCAAACTCATAGAGAGAGACAGCATAATAGAGATTATGAGGGGCTGGGGAATAGGGAGAAATGATGAGTTACTGTTTAATCGATACAGAGTTTGTTTGGGATAATAAGAAAATCCTAGAGATGGATGATGGTGATGCACAATAGTGTAAATATGCTTAATGCTACTGAATTGTACATTTAAAGGTGGTTAAAATGGCAGATTTTATGTTATGCATATTTTATCACACTTTTAATAAAATTCCCATCAAATAAACTCCTGCACTAAGAAGGTGGGTCATGAGGAACCTCCCCTTCCCCCAAAGTTGTACTTAGGTACCAAAAACAGAGATGATTTTCCCTTAATTTTCACAATCTCTGTAGTCTGACGAAACCCACATTCATTTCCTTGTTGTATCGAAAATTCTGGAGGTTAATGCAGCAGCTGGCAATGCTTGACTTAGAGGACTCACATTTATTTTCCAACATAAAGATAGGGCTGTCATTTTCCAGCATAAAATGTATAAAACCTGACCCATCTCTCCACGTGAGTGAATAGTTAAACCACCCAAGTCGAATGGTTATCTATTTTCTTGCAGATAGTATTAAGTGTTTCTGCTGGATCTATAGACATGCACAGAGATCTCAGAGGATCATCTCTGTAGTTCATTGAGTTCCAAGAAGATAAATTAAAGATTTGTGTACAAGTCACGCTATACTTTATAAAATAAATAGTGCATCCGACTCACAGAAACTTCTCTAAACAGCAAGTGTGTATGTTTGGATACCATGTGAGGGCAGTGTTTGGTACCGTAGGGGTTCCAACGAGGATTCACTAGCTCAAGTAAAGGCTAGAAAACTGATTTCAAACACCACCTGCCCTAAATCAAACAAACCTCAACTCTGGTGGAACAAAAGCCACTCAGCAAAGAAACAAAGCCATAAATGACAGCCCTGTAAATAAAGACCGAAGCAACTAGCCAAAGGTCAGGCTGCACAGGCGCACCATGTGGAAGCGCCCGGCTTCTCCGTCATGCTGGGGGTGGCCCTCACCACTGAAGGGTGCCCTGGAACATGGGTGAGCCTCTCCCGAGGGTGCCCGACTGAGAGTCCTTCCGCTGCTTCCCATCTCTCACCCATTAAATGCAAATCCACCAGTCTTAGAGACTGAAAATGAACACGGACCTCCCCGCAGAGCTGAAAGTGGCCTGGGCTGTACCCCAGGGCCTAAGGTAACCATTCCTCCATGCAGAGAGGGCCAATGTCCACCGCAGGAAGAAAGAAAAAGCCTAATCTATTTTCTTACCAAGGAAGAAAAAACCCAACTCAGATCCTCTGTGAACCTCATAGGCTTCTGTGAAGCAGAGAAATAACCCCCCCAGAATGGCTTGAAGATGAATAAATGAATAGGTTGCATCAAGGTTCTGTCGGAAGCGATACCTTCTCAGGCTCCACAACTAAGAAAACCACACCGAGATCCTTTCGAAAGGCCCACAGGTTCAGAAGCTCCTGGGTTTTGAACAGAATAGTAACTAAATACAAAACAGGAGTATGGAGGATGAGGAGAGACCGACTGAACTGAGGGGTGAAGGAGGCGCAGGAGTGTTCAGTGTGTCCACGGGCTCCCACTGCACAGGAAGGGGTAGCACCCAGGTGAGGCAACAGCAAGGTAAGAGGTTACCTAGCACCCTGGTCCTCTCAGCCACCTGTGCTCCACAACAACAGTGTGGATTTGGAGGTTTAGAACGTCGCCCCTACTCTGGGGAAACAGGGGGCTGGTGCAAACGTTTGCTAAGTAAATACTAATGGGTAGGGGGATTCCCGCTTCCAGCATAGCCCAGGAGGAAGGCAATGGCTGCACGAGTGAATATTTACCGAGCGATAGCAACAACAATATTAATGACTACCTTTTACCGAGCTCCCGCTAAGCCCTCTACTTGAACGATCTCATTTGGAACTCATCGCACGACCTTGTGAGGTAGTGCTATGATTATCCCACTTACAGATGAGGAAACTGAAGCCTAGAAAGATGTATAACTTGCCTGAGGTTATATAGCTAGGAAGGAGCAAGGCCTGTATTCCCCCAGGTTAGAGGACTCAGAAGGTGAGTAGCCTCTACTTTCCTGCTGCCTCTGGACTCTGCTCGCAGGGATCAGTTACCAAACATAGTTCCCACTATGGATGGTTTTGGGGACAATTTATTTAAAAGTGCGATGTGTTTAGAAGTGTCAGGAAAAGTACTAATCTGTCCCTAAGGATTTAGATAAAAAGTTTTGTTTTCTAAGAGTAAAAATGAGAAACAAGGCTGAGATATATACATATATACACACATGCACAGATATATGCTTTCTAGAGTCTCCTCGATAATATCAGGTCTTCAGTGACAAAAGAGTTCAAAAGATTTGATATTTGGGTATTATTTTTAGCTGGGCACCGGGATGAGGACTCAGGAATAATTTGGGTAACAGAATGAAGAAAATAAGCTATCTTTTTGTGTTATTAACACTCTTCTGGGCTGGGCATGGTGGCTCACGCCTATAATCCTAGCACTTCGGGAGGCCGAGGTGGGAGGATTACTTGAGCCCAGGAGTTTGAGACCAGCCTGAGCAAAAGCCCCATCTCTACAAAAATTAGAAAAAGTAGCCGGGTGTGGTGGTCAATGCCTGTGGTCCCAGCTACTCGGGAGGGTGAGGCAAGATGATCACTTGAGCCCAGGAGTTGGAGATTGCAGTGAGCAGTTCTGATGCCACTGTACTCCAGCCAACACAACGGAGTGAGACTCTGTCTCAAAAAACAAAACATAACAACAACAAAAAAACACACACTTCTGGCAGCAAATTAATTTTTACTAAGTAATAAAAGACCTACAGATATGAATACAATTAATCTAATTGAACGATGTTAACAAACAGACCTGAAAACTCACTTTAAATATCAAAAGACACTACAAAGAAAAATTCCCAGGAGACTAATCTAGAAGCAAGTACACAAATTCTAAAATCAGGTGCTTAAGAAACATTAAAGGCACCTTTTTTTTTTTTAGAGATATGGGATGACAGTGGGCCCAGTAAAACTTGTTCTGGTACCTAAAGAGCAAGTTTCCCTGCGTTCATAAGTGCATAGGCCTCTTTTACAATGACTGAAGCTAAAGAGCAAAGGTAACTAGCGAATGCAAATCTCTCCACCACGAGTTATAAGGACCACCTGCATTCCATGAATGTCGCTTATGAAAAACCAAAATGAAACTTAAACTTCTAAGGCAATAAAATATTAAAAATACACCATATACCTGGACATCATACTTCTATTTTAAAATATCAGCCTAATAAAGAACAGAAGAAAACAACATTCAAACACCTATTATATATAAGGGGCATTCACATGTTCTCTCATTTAATTTTCTCAAACATCCAAAGAAGCTGATAATATCTCCCCCTATCCCCAAACACGTAAACAAACTGAGGTCTGGAAAATTTTAAAATTCATCTAAGATTATAAAAGTAATGAAAGAACTGACATTTGTAGGCATCTAAATCCATATGTTTTCCAGTACTCCTTGCTTTAAAAGGAAGAGAAAGAAAGAGGGAAAAATAGATGAGGAGATGGAAGGAAGAAACCATTCTACGGTGCCTCCATCCGTGCTAGGGTCCTGGAGACGGAACACCAGGTTAAACACGGGACCAGTCCTGAACTTGCCCTCTACCTGAAGACTTTTTTGTTAAGCCATTCACTTTGCCAAATCGTTAAAGTCTCCATTAAAAAACAAACAAACAAAACACCAGAAAAACCACAAAACCTCTCCCAGCCCTAAGTAGCAACAAGTGCAGGCAGCTGTGTATTTTCCTTAAATCCAAAGGAAAGCCTGGAAGTAGCCGGAGCTGGGCTCACACAGGTGGCATTTGTGTTGCCCAGTCTTAAGACACACGAGTCTTTTATGCCCCTTAATAATCAACACCAGGAATCACTAAAAATTACCAAATTGCAACCACTAGAAAATGACAAATGAACAAAATGGTTAAAGTTTCTTACCCAAAATTAGAACAAGGGAACCTCCACTACATAACGAAAACCATCAAGAGAATTCACAGGAGTAATCGCGGGCAAGCACGACTTCTGCCCCAGAAGGTAATCAGCTAATAGCCGTTAATCATCTTTGGCACAATGTATGCATTTGTAACAGGGTTTAATAAGGCCTTCAACAATAGGCCCAGAGTTAATGAATGCTATCTTAGGCCTAACGCAAAAGTACTCCTTAGACGATGAAAAAAGCAGAGCTTCTACTTCACATTTTGTGTTGTCTCCCCTTTTACGTGCGCCTGGATTCGCCATCCCTGGGGACTTTATTACACATCACTTTTTAGCTTTTGTTCCTAAAAGCAGTTAACCTTCGCCAATAACCTACCACGTGCCCAGTGGTCTCCAAGTATTTCACTAGCGTTGTCTTGTTTAATTTCCCAGGGGTAGGGGCAGAATTCTGAAGGCCACGCAACCAGGAAGATGGGAGCGAATCTTTTCTCAGCCAAAGGGCGGCCAGTTTCCGGGAGGAGAACTCTGCAGAGTCCGAGCTACCGGAGAAGGCTGGGAGCCCGCCTGGGGCGGCGCGTGCAGGCCGAGGGGGTCAGGTGGGCTTGAGTGGGCAGTCACTGGGCGAAAATGCGACCCAGGTCCCCTTTACTTTTGCGTGTCAGCGCACCCCTCTCGTTTTGCATCCTCCCTGCACCTTCGTCCTCCCCCCTGCAGCTGTCACGGATCTGCGGTTGGAACCTCCCGGCCGGGACCACACCTCCCTTGGAGAACTTTCGCGGATACTGCAAGACTTTCCTTTCACTTTGGGGAGGAGAGTTAAAGAAATCGGCGGTTAAAGCACTCACCACTGCCTGCAACATCTCCCCACCCCTCACTCCCGCGACAAGTTGCCCCTCCGCTTGCACGCAGAGAGGTGACCGTACTGGGCATCAAACTGGTGAGGAACGCAGATGGCCCGTGGTAGTGCCATGGAGCTGGCAGACGCGATCCCACGAGTCACCGGAAAAAGTGTCCCTCTTCCCCATCACCTCCCCTCATCACTCATTAAAGCGCACAGATGATGTCTGGGGACTGGGGTACCCGCGCTGCAGCGCGAGCAGTGATGGATCTCACCCCCTCCATCCCTCTATGCAGGTGCTGCCGCAGCCAGATACGTTTAGTCTCCATGTGTTCTTCGTACACACTGGCTTAAAGAACACCCCAGCAGAATGGGACCACTGGGGACTCCCGGGGGTACGGGGTGGGGGCGGTGGCACTCCCCAAGAAGCCTCCAGCCCTGCCTGGCTTGACCCTTGAGCTGAACCCCGACATGTGTGTTGCAAACGAGCGAGGAACCCAAACACCTCCCGCGAGTTCTCTCCTCCAGGCAGGAGGGAACCCCATGGACCTCTCGACAGCGCTGCCCACCCGACTAGCCGCGCCTCGGCGTCCCTGAGGCTGCGGGGGCTCCCAGCACCCTCACCCAAATCCCACCCGTGCGGGATCGGGAGTCCGGGGCGCCGACAGCTGCTGCCACCGCATCCGTGATCCCGGGAGTAGGCCGGCCCAGGGAGGCCAGGGGGCCCGCAGGGTTGGGGACATCGGGGGACCCCGGCGCCGCGCCCCTCCTTACCTGGCGCCCGCTGGGCCCCGGCTGGGGCATCCGCCAGGTGAGCGCCGCTCGGAGCGCTCGCTGCGCACCTGGCCGCCGCCGCCCGCCCGGCCCGAGCCCTGGCCGCTGCGCTAGCGCTTCATGGCGCACAGGGGCTGGCCGGGGGCCCCGGGAAGCGTGTCCAGTTGGCGGCGGCTCCTCCGGCTGTCGCGGCTCGCCAGTGGCTCCCCGCCCTCCCCCGCCCCGCGTCCGTGCGCCCTTCCTCTGCGGCCGCCCTTTTCTCTCCGCTCGGCGGAACCGGCCAAACTGGTTTCTCAGCTCCGGGGAGGTGCCTCTCGTCTCCCTCCAGCAGCCGCTGCCGCCGCGCTCGGCTGGGACAGGGGCCGGGGGCGGGCCCGGCCGTCTGCCTTCCCTCAGTCCCTCCCGGGGGTGGAGAGGAGCTGGACAGCGAGCCCCAGAGTGCGCCGACGCCGCCCAGGTCCAGCTCCGCGCCCTCCGTGCGCCCTGGAGGCAGGCAGACACCGTCGGCCGTGCCCGAGCGCGCCCCTAGCCTCGCCCAGCCTGCGACCCTGCTGCCGCGGCCGCTCGAGGCTCCCAGGCGCTCCTTCCTCTCCGGGAGCCGTACTCGCCACCCCGCCCCGCCAGCCCCGCGTCACTTTCCCGCCGCCCTCGGTCAGCTTGGCTGCAGTCCGGGGTCGGTGACCAAGCCGGCCCGGAAAGCTGATGGGGCCAAGGCGCGCCCGGAACCTGAACTCCCTCGGTAAGGGGAGCTGTGTCCTGTCGATGCCAAGTCACGTTTTGGTACCGGTCACCGAGCGCGCATCCCGCTTCTCCTCACGGAGGGCAAAGGAAGAGACAGCACCTACAGACTTCGAGAAACTTATACTGTAATTGCAGCAAGCCGGTGTTTTGCTGAGACCAATCTCTCCCACGTGTTTTGGGTTTGCGGTTGAAAAGCGTTAAGGGGCGGCACGTGAACCACGCAGTGTTGTTGGAAATTTTGGACTTTTCTGGAAATTTTGCATCTTTGCTGGCTGGTGTTTGGGCCTGTGACTCGCGCCTCCCTGGCAGTATATGTATATGTTATATTCCTCCCACCCTCTGACTCTTCATTCGGTAGATTTTACTGCTCGCCTACTATGGACGGAGTTGTTGGGTAAGAATGGAGGGATGTCAAAAAAGAATCAAAGAGTTTGCTTACAGTGCAGTAGGGGAGATATCCTAGACAGACACCTAGCCACCTACAAGGCTCACATCATTGCCCTGAGAGACTCTCGGATTGGGGCGTCAAGGGGGGCTTCCTAGAGGAGGCCATGCTTGAGGTGGGACTCAAAGATCTGCAGTTTTAGGGATCAGAGTTGCGTGGAGACGGTATTCAGTATTCAGCATTCACCGGGTGACCTACTGACTGGATCCTGTCTCATATCGCTTTTTTGTTTTTTGGTTTTTTTTTTTTTTTTTGAGACAGAGTCTCACTCTGTTGCCTGGGCTAGAGTGCCATGGCCCTCCTCCTACCTCACAGCAACCTTAAACTCCTGGGCTCAAGCGATCCTACTGCCTCAGCCTCCTGAGTAGCTGGGACTACTGGCATGTGCCACCATGCCCGGCTAATTTTTTCTATATATTTTTAGTTGTCTGATTAATTTCTTTCTATTTTTAGTAGAAACAGGGTCTCACTCTTGCTCAGGCTGGTCTCGAACTCCTGAGCTCAAATGATCCTACTGCCTCAGCCTCCCAAGTAGCTGGGACTACAGGCATGTGCCACCATGCCTGGCTAATTTTTTTTTTCTATATATTTTTAGCTGTCCAATTAATTTCTCTCTACTTTTGGTAGAGACGGGGTCTCGCTCTTACTCAGGCTGGTCTTCAACTCCTGAGCTCAAATGGTCCACTCACCTCGGCCTCCCAGAGTGCTAGGATTACAGGTGTGAGCCACCACGCCCAGCCCTGTCTCATATTGTTAAACCCAAGGCCGCCCCAGGATTCCTTTTCATTAGTCACGCCTAATCTCGAACTAGGCGGTGCTGGTCAGTCATTTAACCTCTCTGGGCCTCAGTTATCTGTAAAATGAGATTGGACCAGACGATCTCAAATGGTTCCTTCCAGCACTTGTTTTCTGGACCTAGCAACAAAGCAAAGGTAGAGAGGCAAGAGAACATGGGACCTGCTTAGTGACACTGCGGTAGGCCTGTCTGTTGGCGGTGCAGTGCGAATACATGTGGCTGGGGAGGAGGGGATGGGGACCCAGAAGCCCTGAATGCCGGGCTAAGAAGTTGTAACTTGTTTTTGGTAGCACCTGGGAGCCATTGAAAGTTTACGATCACAGCAGTGACACGATCAAGGTTGTGTTTTAGGGAAAACAATGGGGACAGTCTAGAAAAAGGTAAGCCTGAAGAAGGGAGTGTCACTTGAGAGGCTAGTACAGCAACATAAAGTGGGCCGGGAGGGGTCACGCGTGGAAGTGGAAAGGAGAAGGAGAGATTCAAGGATGCCTGGGGGAGAAACGGCCGGGACACGGGGTGGTGGAACCTGCTGCTGACTGTTAGAGGGGAGCTGCAAGATGAGGCCCATTCTCAAGACTGGGTGATGGCATGCTAGAAACAGCGGAGTCCTCAGGAGGAAAGCCCCTCAGGAGGGCTCCACCCATAGGGGACAAATGCCCGCAAACCTAGGAGTCAAGAGAGGACTCTGGATTGAAGGAGGTATCCCGTTCTTACAGATCCACTATCAAGTGCTCAATCTGTTGCATAAAAGAGATTACACTAGGACACATCCAATCCACACCTGTACCTAGATCTGATCAGCACCACTCCAATGGCTGCATTTAACACTGCTGTGTAGACACCAAAGATTTCAAGCTAGGTCTCTCCTCTGCTCTTACAGGCCACACTGGAGGGAGGGGTGAACATGGGGTATGACAGGCATTGTTTCAAAGAGTCATTCATTGGAAAAATATCTGAGTGCCTACTATGTATCCGGCACCTGTTTGCTGATGTATCCAAGCAACCAGAACAGTCAAATTGCATCTTAAAAGGTGACAAATGCTTTGAAAAAATAGAACAGGGCTGACTGCTGACTGGCAGGGAGGTAGCTTGTGGGGTTCTATATTTTTTAAGGGTGGAGTGAGGAGGGGCCCTTTTTTTTTTTCTTTTGGAGTCAGGGTGTCACTCTGTCGCCCAGGGTGCAGTGCAGTGGTGTCATCGTAGTTCACTGCAACCTCACATTCCAGGGCTCAAGAGATCCTCCCGCCACAGCCTCCCAAATAGCTGGGACTACCAGCGCTCACCATGACGTTCAGCTCATTTTTCTAATTTTAGCAGAGATGGGGTCTTGCTCTTGCTCAGGCTGGTCTCAAATCCCTGAGCTCAAGCAATCCTCCCACCTTGGCCTCCCAAAGTGCTAGGATTGCAGGCGTGAGTCATTGCGCCTGGCCAAAGTTCGATATCTTGATATGGGTGGTGGTTACGAGTGTACGCATATGTAAGTTCATTGACCTGTACACTTGAGATTCATACATTAAAAAATAAAAATCGAGAGGAGTTAAGAGATTAGGAGTGGGAAGATGAGTCACAATTCGGAATAATGTGGTAGGGTAGGCTTCTTGAAGAGTTGCATTTGAAACAGACTTGCAAGATGGTGGAGTTTCATCCTCAATGAGATAAATCCTTTGAACACACATCTTGCATGGAACCCCCCAGATGCGGCATGTTCAAACCTTAGCCTAGTGTGTTTCCCTTCACGTAAATCTTCTGCACCTTGGAAAGGAGAGTCTTGGAGCGTGTCAGCTAATGTTGCTGATGAAGGAAGCAGGTTACCTGGAAGTCCTGACCCTTGTCCTCTCTGAAAGAACCATGCCAAATATGGGGGTGCCGTGTCAGATCAATCATTGAAAGTGTCTCGCATGCAAGAAGGATTGATTTTGATATGTGTCTTACAGGAGTCACTGAGAGATGGCTTCTTTGTCCAGGCAAAGATCTGACCCCACCAGCCTTAGCAATTCTTTCCCAACATTCCCAGCTGGGATTAAATAAACACTGTGGTTTTATTTAGAAGCCACTCCCATTTAGTAAACAACACCTTTACTTTGCAAGCTGCTGTGGGAAATAATGAAATTTAATAGGAAACAGCCATTTCTAAAAGAGGGTAACAATGCTTTTCAGCTTTTGTAGTTCATAATTTCCTCCGACCATTTCTTTTTTTCCCCTTTTCTTGGCAACACTCTTGTGCACATTTACATAATGTGGGTAGAAAGGCTAGAAAGGTGGCCGAGAGAGCTAGCTTAATTTTACTGAAAATTCATTTCCTAGAAATTTTTTTACCTACAAGATAAAAACTAAGCAATGAAAGATATGTTTAAAGCTAGGCAATACTGTCTGTATTCAGTTCTTTGCTAAGCCCAGTGGTCATTTAAGCTAAAGCATTTAATGCCAATGGAAAGGTATTCATGCTGCCCTAGGTACTATTCTAACCTGTGCTTGGCAATCAAGATGAACTCAGTTGGAAGGCAAATTCTTCACAGCCATTGTGTAAGAACAGCTCCAGAATTTTACACATGGTAAGAAGATACCTCTTATGAGAACCTGTCTTGGCAATAAATGACTTTAGAAGCTTTAAATATCTGCCCCACTTCCTTTTAAATGACATTTAAAACAATAGATACAGATGATATATTCTGTTGTCTCTGGCACAAATAATTTTCTAAATTCCTTCTGAGTTACTTGGCTTTCCACATCCTTTACTACTCAGTGACTTCTTTTTTCTGAACAACATTTTAAAATAAGAAACTGGAATGCAAAAGAAACATTAAACATCAAGTAACTAAATGTGTCTCAATTATTTTGGCTTAATCACTCAGACTTAACAAGCATGAGATGTTAGAGGAGGTATTATTCCTGGGCTTGCTATTAAAATTTACTTTTCTTTCTTTCATATTCATAAGTCACGAATGTGTAGGATTGTCTACAGTTCACTTCGACAAGGAGGAGATTTTAATAAGCCACTTGCTGTCTTTCTATATGGAAATGTAATGAACATGACATTAACCTGGTGTTGATACCATAACACCAGTTAAACTTAATTAGTATAATTAATGTAGACAGTTAACAATTCTCCAAAATATCTGGCGATCCTTGTTAGCGTATGTTGCCATGTCTTCATGTAGTTGTGAGGAGTTTGTATGTATCATCTTGCACTCTGTTTTCATCGCTTCCCCATGAAAACAATTTGCATTTCCAGCCTCATCCTTCATCCTTCCTAACCTGAACCCTGGGTTTCCCCCATTCCAAGTTGCTTTCTATTCACTGACTCCTAAGAGCACTTGCCATTTCCTCTTTGTGAAATGCCCTACCTATCTGCCTGATCTCTTCATCCTCCACATCTCAGCTCAAAGTGGCTTCCTCTGGGAGAGCTTTGCCCTGGTCTCCCCCAGACTAACCAGAGTTCCTAACATTTAGTTAATCCTTGCACAACATTTTGCCTCTAACTTCTAGGGCAAGCTTCCCATTGTATGTTCACTATTTACCTATCTCTTTCCTCACTGCACTTGGAGCCCTTTGAGACCCAACACTCTTCTTCTCCTTCTTGGTCTCTCTTGGAATAGAACATTAAACAGAGCACCCTAAGTGCTCACTAATTCTTTTAGAATGAATGAAAGATCTGCATAGTCATAATTCTCAATAGTTGTATAGTACTTTCTCCGATGATTTCTTTAATCATTTGCTATTATTGGATATTTATGCATTTACCAGATTGGTTTCTGGAAATATTAATCACGACCCACCACTGTTTTGAGGCCTATTTTAAGACCTAGCTAAAGGTCATATTTCTCTCTGGTTCCTGTTATTTTGCAGGCTGTGATTTTCCTCTTTTTACGTCATTCTAGAAATAGCATGATTCCGGTACAAGAAAAGTTTTTGTCTTGTTAGAATTAGAATATGAGTAAGGCTTTGCTGCTGTGACTGGAGTGATAAAAAGAAGGGCATTCGAATTCTTTCATAATGTTACAGGAGCCTATGGCATGCATGAACACTGCCTTCCTTGTTTTCCTAAATTTCCAGCAAGCACGAGTGGTTATCCTTCCCAATTAAAGAAAAGCAAATTAAATGCAAAATAAAACAATGAGAAACAATTTTTCGCTTATCATATTGGCAAAGTTTATTTTTTTAAGTTTGGTTTTACACACATTGGCAGTGTTTATGAGGAAACGAGTATTCATACACTGTTGGTCGGTCTGCAAATTGTGCAACTTCTTTGAAAAGAAACTTAAAAATATATCAAAATTTTAAGCATGTATGCCATGTGCCCTAGGAATTCATGTCCAGGAATAGAGACATATATGAACATTTACACAAAGGTGAATGTACACATAGACTCGTGGCTGCATGCTTTTTCTGCAAAAGACCAGAAGTGGTCTGGATGTCCATTAATAGAATTTGCACTCATACAATGGGATACTCATCTGTCATTTTTTTTTTAATTAGGGAAATCTAGTTGTGCTGATGTTTGAAACATCTGCAAGATATGTTATATGAAAATGCAAAGTACAGAAGGATATGTGTGTGTAAATAAAATATATGTGCAATATTTATAGGTTGTTTCCATTTGTGCAACATAATTATATATGTCTGTATAACATATATCCACTATCTAGAGAAACAGGATGCGCAAGAAATTGGTAAGAGTGCTTATCTCTGTGGAGGCACACTAATTTTCACATATATTTTTGCACAGTTGAAACTTTGTTTCCGTACAATTTTTTAATTTAATAAGTAACATAAACATTTTTTTAAAAAAATTCAAGCAGTACTCCAGAGTTTCTAAGGAAAGACAAGTCCCTCCACTCTACCCCTTCTCAGGCTCAAATGCTAGTCTCCAGAGACAATCTTTTTTAAAATTTAGGTGGTTTTTGTATTCACTTTCATATTATTAATAACATGCTCTTTTGCCGTATTTTGATATTTTCCCATTTTAGACATCATCTGTTGACTTCCTATCACAGGAGGCAGATTTAACTGGCTTATGCCTCCCACTCCTGACACCCTCCCCCCCACACTCCTACTCCCCCGCTGTTCTCCCATCATAATTAGATTGCAACTTATACTAAATCAGTATTCAGTGGGCACCTCTTTATGACTATGTAAATATTGTTCAAAGCTAAACCGTGTGGTATACGATGATTGCATTTCCTTTCTCATAAGGTTTCGTGGTTTTGTCTTGAGTTACTAATTGCCTTTTCTATGTATGTAATAAAATTTCACATGTACCCCATAAATATGAACAAATGTATCAAAAAATAAAGTAAAAGGTAAATCTAAGCAAAAAATAATAATAATTGCCCTTTTCCCCATTTACTTTGTCTTCCATGTGTCTGTCATTAGTTCAACTGCAAAATTTCTCATATAACCATAAAATTTCTCTCAGTATGGCCTCACACAGAATTTACCAGTTTATATTTTCTCCCCTTGAGACATTCCCTGCCGTGGCCTCTGTCCTCTTGCTCCGGTATGGATAGATTGCTCTCATTATCCTGAGAATTCCTTTTACCTCTCTCTTCCACATCTTCTTTTTTTGTTAAACTTGTTAATTCTGGTGGAGCACATCTGAAAAAAGGAACACAAAAGAGAACTTTTTTGAGTTCTCTCAAAAGAACTGTATTGGTTAGGATGCTTTCAACTATGAATAACAGTATTCTGGAATAAAAAATGGGCTTATTATTATTACTGTTATTATCTCATCTCTAACTCTCTAGATGTTTGGTTAGTGGCTCAATGATGTCATCAGGACCCAGGTACTTATCATTTTTTTTTCATTTTTTATTTTTTTGGAGACACGGTCTTGCTCTGTCACCCAGGCTGGAGTACAGTGGTGTGATCGTAGCTGACTGTAACCTCAAACTCCTAGGCTCAATGGATCTTCCTGTCTCAGCTTCCCAAGTAGCTGGAACTACAAGCGTGCACCACCACTCCTGGCTAATTTTTTTTTTTTTTTAATTTTTTAGATTTGTTGTAGAGATGGGGTCTCACTAAGTTGCCCAGCCTAGTCTCAAACTCCTGGCCTCAAGGGATCTTCCTGCCTTGGCCTCCCAATGTGCAGGGATTACAGGCATGAGCCATCACACCCACCTGCTTTTCATGCTTTTGCTCTACTTTCATTCCAAGGAGGACGATGTCCCCTGTTTAGGCCACAGGTAGCTGTAGCAGCTAGCTAATTTCATTTGCCAGAAGTCAGGTCATATGGCTGATCCTAGCTGCGCAGAAGAGTGGGAGAATGAATATGCAGCACTTACAGCATCTACAGCATCTACTGTGGGAACGGGTCTCTGTCAATAGGAAAGAAGGAATTGGGGGAATAGCTGTTGGACAGGCAATCCACAGGGGCTGTACGTTGTGCATATCTGAACATGTCTTTATTCCACATTCATAGTTTAGCTGGGTACAGAATTCTGGGTTAGAAAGCATGGGGAGTTTTTTTGGTTTTTTTATCTTTTATTTTTCAGAATTTTGAAGGCATTGTTTCATTATATTCTAGATTCCAGTGTTGCTGTCAGATGCTTGATGTTATTCTGATTCCCAATCCTTTGTACATGACCAGCTTTCCACTTTCTGGAAGCTTTTCCTTTGATTCTAAAATTTTACTGTAATGGGCCTGAGCGTAAGTGTTCATTACTTTTCCAAATAAGTTTTTGTTTCTGTTTTTGAGATTAGCTCTCACTATATCGTTCAGGCTGGTCTCAAACTCCTGGGCCGAAGCAATCCTCCCGCCTCAGCGGGTTGGTAGGAATTGCTTACTGAGAAGCATTTTCGTGGTATTCTGTTTCCTGCACAGGACTCACACGTTTTTGGCAGTGTTTCCTTTTACTTCTCCCTCTGGAACACGGTTTACTAGTACTGTAGAATTTGACTCTGAGGTGGCAGGAAACCATTTATCCTATGTTTCTCCGGCCTGATTGTCACCTGATAGCCCAGAGTCCCCTAAAGTTCTCAATGAAGTCAGTCCCCAGTGGCCAGCTCACAAACACGCACGACAGGTCTCCGTAAGTACCAGGAGCATCTTTCATTTCTTTCTTGCTCCCACCGCTGGTTCTAAATACAGCTGCCGTCCCCAGTTCCCTGGAGTTTCGAAGTGAAGAAACCCGTCCCTGCATTGACAGGAGGAGGGGGAGGAGAAAACGTAATTACGGAGCAAATGCCCCTCATCCCTCTTTCACCTTATTCTCTGTCCGTGGGACCAGAGCACTGGCATGTGGGCTTTACTATCTTACAGCATTTCTAGAACCCCAAACAGGCCATAAGGACAAGGGATAGAGCTAATGAGTAAAACCCTACTAAGTGCACAGCGACTTCATCCTCCGAATTATTAAAGGATGTGTTGATGCGTAAAACTTGTTGCTTTGATCTCCTTCTTTCCTTAGGATAAGAACATTCCCAGGATAGTGCTCATATCCTCATGTATTGGGAATTAGAGCTGAGTCTCCTTCCCCCAGCCACAAATGGAAGTAAATTCCAGTATTTAAAACACATGCCAAAAAAAAAAAAAAAAAGCAAAGAAAAAAAACCACTTGGCTTTTTAAAGTATGCTTCATCAGAAAGCTATTTTAAAATCCACTTGTATTAAATCTAAACAATCTATGACATCTGATTGCAGGACACCTGCTCAAGAATTATTCAAATTCCATCTTGTGAGTCAAAGGTTGCTGTGCTTCCCTGAGTCCCGGCACTTAAGGCCGACACAGGATACTTCCCATGACTCACCGAAGATACTTACTTTCTCAAAAACATAGATGACTAAATGCTGGCAGGTGATTGTGTCTGCTACACTGCCTGGTCCTAGGCTGTGCTGGGTGACAGTGACATGCATTATAGTGGTCTTTAAACTTTTCTGTATTCAACTTTTTTTGTTTTTGTTTTTTTTTACCGTAACATCTTGAAACAGAGTCATGTGTCAAACAGGAGAGATTGGAAGAGCTGACATGATTGGCACACGGATGGGGCCCCAGTGGCAGGTTTACCATGAAGCCAATGACACTTGAACTTCAGGGACCCTACAAAGCCCTGTGCCTAATTTTGTATTCTTGCTTTTGTAATTTTTTTTCTTGTAGAACTTTCCCCTCTCTCCATTATATAAACTTTGGGCTCCATGAAACCTAGTTTCAGACCTGATGGGACCCAGAGCCTCACCCTTCCTTCCTCTCTTCTTCAGCCCTCTCCAAGGAGCCCAAGTCCTCCATGGAACAAAAACAAAAAAACAACTCATAAGGTGGCACAATTCCTGGGGATACACACCGGTCTCCCTGCAGCTGGATGTGGCTGGGTGATGAAGTGCTGACCCACGGGGTGTAGGCAGAATGCGACACAAGACTTCCAATAGGCTCCAAAAGTCCAGAAACACACTCTGTTCCTTAGCCTCCTGGTCAGTGGTGTGATCATGGCAGCAGCCAACCTGGTCTCCATCCTGCATCGGAGGGGACTTTGCAGATGGAAGCCGTTTGCTGAGGAGGGTGAACCAGAAAGCTACAAAGAGCCTGGACCCCTGATGACATCGTGGTGCCACGCCATCAGCCCAGACTGCCTCCCTCTGCACTTATTTTCCACGAGAAAATAAAATCTGTATGTGTTTAAGTCACTATCTCTCGGTTCACTGTTACGGCTGAACAGAGTTCCTCCACCTGCTTAAGAAAGATACAGCAAATAAAAATAGGTCAAAGTCTAGGAGAGGTGGAAACAACCTGAAAACTCTCAACCATCCACCCATTTTATGCAGAAGGATGCTGAGGCCCCAGGGGAGGGAGTGGCAGAGTGGAGCATCACTACAATGTCAGTGGCCCTGGTACAGCCGCTTAGAGGTAGGTGCAACTTGTTCCCATAAAGCGTGAATGCTTTTTAGCTGTTGCTAATGCCAAATGACACTTGGTAGCAGATGGTGGGCATTTGGAACACTGGAGCTTTAAGGAAAGCAGAATGGGATAGTACGTATGGTAGTCGCCCCTTACCTCCAGGGTGGGGTGTGTTCTGAGACCCCCGTAGATGCCTGAAACAGTGGATAGTACCAAACCTTACATGCGCTATGTTTTTTCCTATGCGTACATGCCTATGATAAAGTGCAATTTATAAATTAGGCACAGTAAGAGATTAACAACAAGAATAAAATAGAACAATTATAACAATATACTGTACTAAAAGTTACGTGAATGCGGTCTCTCTCTCTCTCAAAATATCTTACTTAGTGTACTCACCTAGTTTTGGACCATGGTGGTAGACGGCAGGTAACAGAAATGCATAAAGTGAAACTGTGCTAATTTATTCATTTTCCTAGACAAACATATATATACATTATTCATATACCCACATCTATATGTTTTATGGAGACCTACTCAAGGAGACATTCATTTCAGCCCTGAAGCCCAGAAATTCAATATATGGAAAGGAAAAAGAAAAAAAAAAATTGGTGGGTTATTGTTCCTTCCCCAAGGGTAGGAGATGAGTGGTTGGTGGTCAGAAAGCGTCACCTCTGTGCACAACCAGGAGATGTTCTGGAAGGAGGAGAGATGCCAGAGCTTGAGCAATGCAAACGTGACTTGTGCTCTGGGGAGCGTGACATCACCTGCGCGTGCTCGGTCACGTCCGCCCTGCTCCCGCAGCAGCTGACTCCTAGCACGTCTCTCAGACCCATTCCTGTTTGGGCGGCTGTGGCCGTAAAATCTGCACAAGGCCCTGTCGCAGAGCCAGTGATATAGCTGGTGACCAAGCTGCAGAGCTGGCCCTGAAGGAGATGACGGCTCTGTGGGTACACGAGCGAGGAGGCCAGCAGTCATCACCCGGGAGGGCGAGTGCTCCCAAGGGGGCGAAGGCTGGTGAGAAGACAGAGGAGGGGACACTGACTCATGCTTGGAAGTCCCGGAAGGCTTCTTGGAGAAGGTGACATCTAAATAAAGACCTGGAGGATGAGTAGGAGTTTCTGTCCTCCCCTTAGTCACTGTTCAGTGGCGGCTGCTGTCATGTGACAGTTCTTCACCCCAGATCCATACAGTGAGGCAATGACGTGGTTAGAGCAATCAAATGCCCTCCCTTTTCCTTCCCTGGAAGTCCGAAGGCAGTGCCATCCACTCGCTCTGGACAGTCAGAGGCCAGGGGCAGGGAGTAGCGTTAAGGGCTGGGGATGTTTTCCTCCCCTGAGGATGCTGAGTCAGGAAACACCCCCCTTGGCCCCTGGGGGGTTGTGCCCATTCTGGCAGCGGACAGCAGTGTTTATGACCATGGGCCTTCTTCTCATACCCTCTCCCCACCATATATTTTATTTTGGTAACGGCTTTATTGAGATATAATTTACATACCATACAATTCACCCATTTAAAATGTATAATTCAATGGCATTTAGTGTATTCATAACGCTGTTCAACCATCTCCACAATCAATTTTAGAACATTTTCATCCCCTCAAAAGGAAACCCGTACCCTTTAGCTGTGACCGTTTGATTTCCCCCAGCCCTGGCAAATACTAATCTCTTTTGTCTCAATAGCTTTTGCCTGTTCTTAACATTTCATATAAATGGAATCATTTATGTGGTCCTTTGTCACTGATGTCTTCGACTTAGCATAATGTTTTCAAGGCTTATCCATGTTGTAGCATGTACTTTGTTCCTTGTTATGGCCAAATTATACACACACAGAATTTTTCATGTGCTTCGGGCTGGCATCTGGGCCAATCATCAGTCCTATACTTAAACATGCCACTGATGGGTCAATTTGTTCTACAAATGCATCTAGAGCAAACATCATGGGCTACGTAGGGTTCTCTGTCCCCTAAATCTTCCAATCCATCTTCCTGTCTCCATCTTCATCACCACCACCCCACTCTGCTGTCATTGGTCTTCTGGACCAGGGAGCTTTTCCAAAGTGAAATATTAGTTTCAACAACGACCGTCTCTAACAGTGCCTGGATTAGAAATCAGAAAGGATGTCGATAGCAACATTATAGAGTGTCCCCTATAACTAGATACATTCACAAACATTGTCTTGTGTCATCCTTACAATAATCTTACATGGAATGTATTATCAGTTTTCATTTTACCAATGAGACAAATGAAGCTGCGATAGTTTAAATAAATAACTTGCCCAAAGCTGCTAAGGGCAGAGGAAACATTCCATCCCAGGCCCGTTGAATACTCAGTTCTAAGACCTTTCCACTAACACCAGACCGTTTCTGGAAGCCAGAGCGCAAATCCCTCCTGTCCAAGAGCCACTACACAAATCCTTGCTCACAAATGCCAAGTAAGCTCAGAAAACAAGCAACAGGGCAAAAGTTTGTGCTCAAGGAAAGCATAAGCCAACGGCTGCAGGGCTCTCGCTGAGATTCTACCAGGATTGGGCCCGTGGGGGAAGCGTCCTGATATTTGAGACCCATAAAACAGTCTCCCTGCTGGTTGTCAGTTTGGTTCTTAGTGGCTTGCTGGAAGTAAGTTCTCACATTTCCAAATGGAGACAGAGTATTTCCTTTGGAATTTTCTTACCCTGTTTTATTTTTGGGTGTCAACCTTTTCATGTTAGTCCAGGAAAGAACTCGCTGTTCATTTCCTTTGGGGGATTTTTTCCCCCTTTTTCTAAGATAGCTCTACCAG
This sequence comes from Indri indri, assembly GCA_004363605.1. Taxonomy (NCBI): domain Eukaryota; kingdom Metazoa; phylum Chordata; class Mammalia; order Primates; family Indriidae; genus Indri; species Indri indri. The sequence continues at coordinate 3,774 of RJWJ010020819.1, read as the reverse complement.
GAAATACCTCTACCAGGAAAAACTGGCTACCAGAGCTGTCCCCAGAGGGTCGGCTGCTTTTGCATAGTTGTCACTGAGGCGTTTCCATCTAAAGCTTCTCTGTCATTTTGAGTTCACCTGAGAGCACGCGAGCCAGGCTCATCAGTGACCTCATCCCTCTGGCCCTGGCCCAGCGACTTCGAGGTACATCACCATAGTGTGGTGGTTGACTACTTGCTAACATGGTTATGTCACTCACTAATAATTCTTTTGCAAACCAGGAATTTCCCAGTTAATGTTAAATGGGAAAAGGAAGGTGCACTGGGGCCGCTGGCAGTAGGTCATCTTCATGTTATAAAGGGCAGCCCACTTAGGGGAATAACTTTGGTCCTACTTAATAGATTCGTTCTGCTCTGAAGCACTCTGGGTGTGTTCTTCTGTAATCAAAACAGCTGATCCCTGTCTATTTTCCTACAGAGACACATTTACTAAAAATAATGCATCCATGGGCTGGGTGCAGTGGCTCAGGCCTATAATCCTAGCACTCTGGGAGGCCAAGGCAGTAGGATCACTTGAGGTTAAGAGTTCGAGACCAGCCTGAGCAAGACCAGACCCTGTCTCTACTAAAAATAGAAAAAATTAGCCAGGTGTGGTGGTGTGCGCCTGTAGTCCCAGCTACTCGGGAGGCTGAGGCAGGAGGATCGCTTGAGCCCAGGAGTTTGAGGTTGCTGTGAGCTAGGCTGATGCCTCAGCACTCTAGCTGGGTGACAGAGCAAGACTCTGTCTCAAAAAAACAAAAAACAAACCCAAAAAAATGCATCTATACATACAACAGAATGTTATTCAGCCTTAAAAAGGTGGGAAATTCTGACAGTTCGATGACCTTAAGGACATAACGATGAAACAAGCCAGTCACAATGGACAAACACTGAATGATTCCACTTATATGAGGTGCTTCATGTAGTAAGATTTATAGAGACAGAGGGTAGAATGGTGGTTGCCAGGGGCTAGGAGAAGGGGGTAGTGGGGAATTATTGTTTGACGGGGACAGAGTTTTAATTTGGGAAGATGAAAAAGTTTAGGAGGTGGATGGTGGTGATGGTTGCACAATCATGTGAATGCACTTAATGCCACCGAACAGTACACTTAAAATGGTTAAGATGGTCAATTTTATGCTGTGTGTATTTTCCCACAATAAAAAAAAATAGTGTCTGAAGATGTTTTTAAAAGTCTTACCTGCTGGCTGGGTGCGGTGGCTCACGCCTGTAATCCTAGCTCTCTGGGAGGCCGAGGCGGGTGGATTGTTTGAACTCAGGAGTTCGAAACCAGCCTGAACAAGAGCGAGACCCCGTCTCTACTAAAAATAGAAAGAAATTAAGTGGACAGCTAAAAATATATAGAAAAAATTAGCCGGCCATGGTGGTGTGTGCCTGTAGTCCCAGCTACTCAGGAGGCTAAGGCAGGAGGATCGCTTGAGCCCAGGAGTTTGAGGTTGCTGTGAGCTAGGCTGATGCCATGGCACTCACTCTAGCCCGGGCAACAAAGCGAGACTCTGTCTCAAAAAAAAAAAAAAAAAAAAAAGTCTTACCTGCTATACTGCCAAATGTTCACCAGTTGCACCTTTGTGTAGCATGCCACCTACAGTCTTGAGCCTTGTTCCTCAAAATATGGTCCCTGGCCCCCAGCCCCAGCCTCATTTGGAGCTTGTTAGAAATGCAACGTCTCAGGCTCACTCTTGTTAAATGTAAATAATTCTTGTTCAGGTTAATAAGGTTTGAGGAGGGCTGCTCTGGACTGGTGGTGGGAAAGTTTGCATGCACAGTGGAATCACCTGGGGAGTTTTTAAATGACTGATTTGATTGGTTAGGCATGTCCAGGCATCCTGATGTACAACTGCTCATCAGGTAATTCTAATATGAAGCCAAAGTTGGGATTCACAGATCTAGATTGTCTTGTCTTCTAAGACTTGGCACTTTGGCGTTTTCATGATTTTCTCATCTCAGTGCACATTTGTTTTTCTGGGATGTCATTTCTGAATGAAACACTCTGAAGTTCTGTCCAAAAAGACTCATCATCTTGAATTTTTCATAATCTAAATGCATGCAAGAAAGAGACTTCTTGTGACCTCTTGTTTAATTGAACTCATCATTGAGCACAAGATATTTCGTATTGATCAGTTTTCTAGATAGTTAAAACTTACCCCATTTTGTGACCAAAAAAAGATTCAAAATTGTCATCATTTGGATGAAAATATTTTTAAAATGGATCCATGTTTCTTCCATTCTTAAATAGTGGTTCCATGGCTCATTCAACTGTTTGTTAGTATGCTCAGGTCTCATGCAATCTTTGGGGGTGGTATAGGTTCTCTTATCAGGGTTCCTGGGACTCAGAAACTCAGGACAAGAACAGTGATCACAGAGCTATTTCAATGGTGCTGATTAATAGAAAATATTTGGTAACAGAGATGTTTAATATTAGACGAGGAGGCTTCACCTGGACACTGAAGCCATCCTGGGCAATTTTATTAACAGTTAGCCAAAGCCATTCACCTATGTGGTGTGCCTGAGAACTGAGTCCTTTCTACACAAAAACAAATGTAGACCATCTACTATATTTGCCAGCAACTGTTTAAGATCTAGGGCATGATGGTAAATTAGGACATCTTTATGATCTCTGAGCTACACTCTAGTCTGAGAGATATGCAGGAAACAAATGATCACAGAGTTATAGGTTCACAGTAGCAGGTGTCAGCAAGAGCTGGGAAGAAAAAGCAAGCAGGTTAGGACGAGATTGGGAGCTCCTGTTTCAAATCAGTGCTTCTCTAGTGATCTGAGCTGAAGGACCAGTTTTTCTTTTTTTCAATCTGTTTTGGACCAATACCTTTTAAAAAGTACAATAAACATCAATTACTAGAAAAATAAAAAGAAATAGGAAAATCAAAGACATTTAAAACACAAGCTCAGGGCCAGGCACGGTGGCTCACGACTGTAACAACAAGCAAATTATGCTGTATTTTCAAAATGTGTCTTTGATCCATTCATCAGTAGGCAGTTCTTAACAATTCATTCTGTAAAATTATAGGTCAATTTGAGTTATCTTTTCATGAAAAAAAAATAGATTCTAGATCCAAGAATTTCCTATTTGTGTATCTTCTTTTGATGGAAAATAAAATTCAAAACGTTCTGTCAAATTCATAAGGTATGTAGTGATAAGTTTTGACAAATGTGCAATATCAAGATTATCACCTATTTTATTGATAATTATGGAACATATTATGACACTCTATAATCATAGCATCTGTAGAAACTGTACTGACAAGCTTCTAACTTCTACTTTCGCCATTTAATTTTTTGAAAAATATGTTGTATTTCTTCCTTGCATGGAAGTATTAAGATTATTAAAAATACTTACAAAGGAGATTGTTCTTGCAATTCACATCTTTGAAAAGATGGGATCAACCTAGTTTTTTATCTTTTAGAGGCAAAGAGTTCGTTTCGTAGTTCAAACCTTTTTAACGGAACTCCTACCCTTAATAAACATCACATGTCAGCATGCAATAAGTTATATATGATCAGCTTTCCTATTATTACATAAAGACAATAATCTCAATTTTAACAAATTGGCTTTTCTTTAATTCACAATTTTTACTATGACACTAGTCACACTGTTTTGTTCAGCTGACTGTTTTTGCAGTAGGAATTTATGAAGGAAGCAATATGTTGATTTATTCCCATGGAAAATCCTTCATCTCTGTACCTGTTCCAGAAAACTTTCCTGCCATTGCAGCTACGCCAT